>SNVD02008520.1:0-10756 GCA_013180625.2 Boswellia sacra
TATCTTCAAGTTCTTCAGAAACCTATCTTCCTATAATTTCCGCACCAGATATCCAAAGATACAGTCGAGAAGGCTACCGTGGAATTCATCTGGGAGCAATTCGAATAGGATTGCAACCATTATTCCTTGGTGGTAAAAATGTTACTTGTTTCATTGCAGTTCTAGATACTCGTTGGCAGTCTTTCGAAAAAGCTTTGATATCAGCTGTTGAGGTAGGTCTCAATCAAGGTCATGTTATCATACAAGTTGAACCTAACTTTACCCTTGATATTTCCAAGCCTACTTTGCCAAACACTATCAAAGTCATGATCCAGTTACATGGATTAGAAATGAATCCCAATGAGTCAGCCCTTGCAATTCATCATTCCATGACCTATAAAGTCCAAACACATCTCTTTTCCCTGAACCACACAAATATGCCAATTACTAGACTCACTGGTAATGGTGTAATCATTCAGCCTCAAACTTTCAAGCAAAATCAGCTCATTTTTCCTCCAAAATGGATTAATGAGTATGAGCAGAGTAACAAGCCTCAAACTGTTCATGACAAGCCAAAGATAGAAAAGCTGTCTGCCGGTAGAACCTCAGTTTCTTTTCCAAGAGAATCAGTTCCTATATATATATATATATATATATATATATATATATAATGTGTGTGTGTGTGTGTGTGTTTGTGTGTATATATTATATATATATATATATATATATAAATATATTTATATATATTATATATCACTATATATAATTCCTATGACATATATGGAATGTATATGTGTGTTACCGGATTTCAAAGACTTTAAGGGAGAGCTTCAACGCCAACAATTGGAAAACAAAAAATACAACTTTGATTATGCTTTCTTGAGAATTTATTGCATGTATTAGAATTGATGAACACTTAATATGCAGGTTAATAAGAGTTTAGTCATTAAATTGCATTAATAGTGTATTTAAATTCCTCAATTAAGCTGTTTGTAGCATTGCATCTTTGGGAATTAATTCTCTTAATTTGGTTTGTTACAGGTTCGGGGTAAAATGGGCATAACTCTCTATTTATAGATCAGAATGGTGCAATTCTTAATGTTTTTGAAAGCTGATTTAATTGTCTACAAGATTGCATTTCACAAGCATCATCAAATTCGGGCTCTTAGTGGACCAAAATTGGGCTTGAAGTGAACCCATCTACAGTCTCGGCCCAGTCTGACCAGGCCTCAGTATTTGGATCGTATCTCTCAAAATACATATCCAAATTGTGCAAATCAATATGTTCTAGAAAGCTGAGAGAAATATCTACAACTTTCATGAAGACATGTGATTAAAATTCACAACATTCGATGTAAAAATTGATGGTCAAATTCGGTGCCTAATGATCCCAATTGTCAAAGATATTTACAACTAATATTTGACAATTATGCCCTTGTAATTTGACAAGTTTGCCCCTGGATGTATCTATAAATAGAGGTGCCTTGTGACCCATTAGGGCATCTTGGCTTTGGCTAGAACATTTTGGCTTTCGCTAGGATCTTGTATTGTGTTTTGTGTGTTTATGTTATTAATGAATTTCCTTTTTCTTGCATTTTATTTTCTTTCTATTATAATGTTCTTCTAATTTCTCTTTGCTAAGGTGGAAGGGTGAAACCCTTGATATGAGAATGAGGATTCTCTAACCCTTAATATGTGCTTAATAATCTTAATCTTATAATGTTTATTCAATATGATTTATATTTAATTTCTTAATCAATCTTGACACCACTCGTAAAGTGGAGGTCTTGATCCATTGTCGACAATCTTGGCACATCAAATGCTTGGATCCTTTCTAGATGATGTATGGTTCTTCCTTACCGACACGAATCTAGTTAGGAACCTTGATTTGTTGTAGACATATGGTGATTGGCACATTGGATGCTTGAACCCATTTACAAGAAGTGGTAAAAATATTGGTAATGAAACAAATATAATTCATATAACTAAAATGGGTTAATTATCCTTATTCGAAATATCAAGGGCGGATCCCCTAACCTTAGCTTTCATTATTATTGTGTTAATTTCTTTTACTTGCGTATTTTAATCATTCTCATCTGTTGTTGATATTATCTTGTCATATCTTCGAATCATCCATATCACATTTGCTTAACTTATAATTTGTAGCGCTAAAATCTCCTTCCTCGTGGATCGACCCCGGTCTCACTGGGTTTATTACTTCGACACTCCTATACTTGGGAGACAATCCTTTTTTCGGATGTGTCAAGTTTTTGGCGCCGTTGCCGAGGAAGGTAAAAATTTGGCGTTTCAAATTTGTAAGTATTTTCTTTTCCCATTTCTATTTTATTTTTCTTGCATACGTTCATCTCTTCTCTCCCCATTTCTATTTTTATTTTTCTTGCATGTGCTCATCTTTTCTTTCTCTTTGCATTAGTTGGTAGAATTGTTTGTAGCCACTCATCTTCTTTGGAAAACATGCTCATACCCAACCAAGGACATTAATGGATTACATAAGAACTCATGCACAATCATGCATAGTCTTTCCTCATGATGTAAAATATTTCAACCATGAATCGGATTTCATTCAATTCTTACCCCACTTTCATGGCCTAGATGTTGAAAAACCATTTTTGCATTTGAGAGAATTTAAAGATTTTTGCAATATCTATTGTGACCTAAATTGTAGCATAAACATCTTTAGATTAAAGCTTTTTCCTTTTTCTTTAAAAGACAAAGCTAAAACATGGCTACAAAATCTTAGGTCAGGATCCATTAGTTCATGGGATGAAATGCAACAACAATTTTTGAAAAAAATTCTTTCCTCCCTATAGAACAAATTCTCTCAGAGAGCAAATCATCAATTTCACTCAAAAACAGGGAGAGACCTTTTACCAATGTTGGGATATGTATAAAGCATTGCTTAATACTTGTCCTCACCATGGTTTGGAAACATGGAGACTAGTTTTAATTTTCTATGAAGGTCTTACACATCAAGCTAGGCAAATGATAGAATTATTGTGTGATGGACAATTTGAAGATAAAAGCCCAGATGAAGCCATGGATTTCCTAGACTTACTAGCGAAAAATGCCCAAAATTGGAACAATGTTGGCACCTATGAGGTACCAAGAACATCTAGTAGAGGTATTTATAACATTAGGGAGAATCATGATCATCATGCTAAATTTGCATCCCTAGCTAGAAAAGTCGAGAATTTAGAAATGTGGTCTATGCAAGAAATTGTTTGTCACACTTGTAATTCTAGCGATCATCCTACGGATGATTGCCCAATTGTGCCTACCTTTAGAAAAAGCCTCCATGAGCAAACCAATGTTTTAAACACTTTTCAAAGGTCAAATCCTAATCTTCACTCACAAGATTTTGGATGGAAAAATCACTTGAATTTTGATTGGAGGAATGATAATGATGCACAATCTTACCAACCTCCCTTTCAATCATATCAAAATTTTCAAAAAACTCATGATCATGCATCTTATGAGGATCTCGAAGAAACATTGAATTCATTCATTACAAAGCAAGAGGCTTTTAATAGTCAAGTTGCTCAAACTATGGCAACTTGAATGATGCTCTTGAAATACTTGAATTTGCACTCAATACTCATGAAAAAGGTGAGTTTCCATCTCAACTAGAGCCAAACTCCATCAATCCACATGTGAGTAATCCAAGGGGCCAACATCTAGACGAAGATTCGGTAAGTACTCTTCACGATGGTAAGGTTTATAAGGAACATATTCTTAACCCTTATGAGAAAGATGATGAATCAATCTCAAGGGGTAAGGAAGAGGTTAATAAAACTACACCTAACAAGGAAGATATCGAATCCTCACTTATGCCTTCATGTCATCATGCAAAGGAACACAACCAAAATTTTGACAATAATGAATTTTTCAAGCATGATGAATGTGAGGAAGCTAATAAGATTAACGTGGAAGACTATATCCAAAATAAGAATTTGTCAAGTCCTTCAGAAATTGGGTTAACTAGTTCATTTGAAGCAAATATGCAACTAGTGCCCATCGCTTCTAAAGAATTTTCATTGCTTGATTTTGTACAGGTGAAAGAGATTAAGAGTTGGGAGCCATGCTTTGAAAAAAGGTAGGAAGAAACATCCACACTCAAGAATGCATGCCTCAAGGACAGACAAACTCAATTAGTGGTAATCTTTTCCATTCTTACAAATAAAGGAAAAAGAAAGGTACCACCTCAATGGCATATTTTTGATCGTGGTAAATTACTTTCGAAGATATTCCTATTTTGCCCTTTTAATCAAATTTTATTCGTTTGTGCCATATTTTCATTTTTATTTTCATTTTCATTCTTGATTTTTGCTATTGTTTCTAGTTTGTTCTTATTTTATTCTATGTGCTTTTATTTGTGTGTTTGCATTTTGTTTCTCGGTCAAGTGGCGGATACGTTACTCCGTGGCTTTTAAAGTCGGTTTTTCAGTTCCCTAAAAACTGTTGCTCACCTTGCATCCATTTCTTTTTTTCTCTCTCATTTTCTTCACATGGATACCATTCTCTCAAAATTGCACAAACATTTTCCCTCTCTTCCTCAAAATGATTTGCTTAAAATTTATAAAGCTCGTGCAGAAAGACAAAGGTTGTTGATGCGTAAGGGTATTCTGCGATAGGGTTAATTGAAGCCAAGGTTCGATTTTCTTATGAATTTTCAGATAATCTTGTTTCTCACATGCCAGGTATGGGAAAAAGCTCTTAGGCCAAAAAGCGAAGAGCGAAAAGGTTACAAGTTTGTCCCAAATGTGCAAGATAGACTTGTAACCAGCATTGCCGCTCCTTGGGATATTTGTCTAACTATCGAGAGGATAAACTACAGTTCATCAAGATGGACTGAGTAAGGAGTCTTTGGATGATATCCGAATGACTCTTGAGACGCATTCTTGTGGACTTGTGCAGCGTGAAATTTTTAATTTGTGGACACAATTCCGAGATGAGCAGGAACGTTATAGTCTTGGGAATCTGACTCAAAACGACCCTGTTTGCCAGTTTATAAGAAAACTGGATGGGAAGCATATCCCCAACTCATAGAAGGTGTTTAAGCCGTTTCTGGATGTAAAACCAGAGGAAGATGTGAGCCACAGTCACAACTACCTGTACATATGCATGCGTGCCATTATTTTTGAATTTTAATACCTCATAGCTGTCATTTTTGAATTTGTATCTTTTGTTTGACTTATGGTGTCTTATTTCATCATCTTTTGACCTTTTGTTTGCATTATTGTCAACTTTTTCAACAAACAATCGAGCTACCTAGATAGATATCATCATTAACATACCTTTTTGCACTCCATAAATACCACATGTCTTGTTCTCTTCTTCACACATAGTTAGAGAGTCACATAGACATGGAGGGAACTTCAAAACGTCGAATCCAAAGGATATGTGTATTATGTGGATCTCGACCAGGTAAAAGTGAAGAGTTCGTAGAAGTAGCGAATTATCTTGGTAGGCTACTGGCTGAAAGAAAGAGTCATGTGGTTTATGGGGGAGGTAGCCTCGGGTTAATGGGTTGTGTGTCAACAGCTGCACATGTAGGTGGTACTCAAGTTTTAGGAGTTATTCCTAAAGCTTTGGCTGTAGAAAGTATTGTTGGAAAAACGTGTTGGGAAAGGAGTACAGGTCCTCATGCATGAACGCATGGCACATATGCTCATCAACTCAGATGCCTTATTGCTTTACCAGGTGGAATTGGCACTTCTTGAAAGAAATTTTTCAAATTGCCTCTTGGGCCCAACTGAATCTACATAAAAAACCCATAGGTTTGTTGAATGTTAACAATTTCTTTGATCCTTTAATAAGTTTTGTTGATGCAGCTGTAGAACAAAATTTTATCCCACATTGGGCGAGAAAGATCCTTGTTTCTGCCACTTCTGCTGGTGAGCTACTTGACAAATTACAAGAAGTTGAGTACGAACCTGACCCAGCTAGTACTTAAATTAATTGGGCAGGAGGGCAAAACAAAAAGTGCAAATTGGATTTGAATCTCCGTTTGTAATTTTTTTCTTCTTGTCCTTTATTTTATTTTATTTTAGTTTTAGCATGTTATTTTATGAGTCTTTAAGGTCATCTCTCTTGAATAACAGAAGCTTCACGTAATGTCTCCTATACTTTATCTCTCTACATTTAAACATTGAGGACAATGTTTCATTTGGTTGGGGGGGAAGGATAGTAGACATAAATGTGTCTTGAAATTTTATTTTTTCTTGCAAACAAAAAAAAAAAAGCGAGTTAGTAATTAGATTCAGAGTGCGGTGTAAGGAGTTCAAATCCTCTTGAGACGCATTCTGGGTCAGGAATGGCAGAGCAGGGAGGACAGTTTGAACTCTTAAAACCCATTCTAACCAATTTGTCATTTTATTTTTGCATTTTTGAAGACTTATTTGATATTATTTAGTCTTGATTTTGAATTTTATAACAAGGAGGTCTTATTCATTTCACTTTGAATCATTCAAATCTATGAACTCTCACAACCTTTTCATTTAATAAATTGTGTGCTTATGTGCTCATTAAGCGAGTATCTATGAATCTTTCTTCACACACACACATACCTTGATGTATGATTGTGGGTGGCGAAATGAAATATTGCAATATTTGAGTTCTGTTGTTTTGTTTAGGATAACAACAAAAGGAAGGGGAAAGTTTAAAAAAAAAATGAAAAAAATGAAAAATGAAGGAAAAAAAAAGAAAAAAAGAGAGAAAGCAATGGTGCATAAGTTTGGTCTTGTAGCCTCCTTAATTCGAGCAAATAAGCCCGAGGGGTGCCTCAACACCTAATACCCTAAGACCAACTGGTTTGGGAGCTATTGGCCCAAAGCTCGCTACATGGATAAGGAGAAAGCTTAATGGGATTGAACATTGCACTATCTACAAGTTTCTAAGCAAAAATAAAGCATCGGCAACCCGAGTCGTTAAGCTCGTAGGGGTGTCTTAAAAACTAATGCCCTAAGGCCAACTGGTCTGGGAGTCATTAGCCTAAGGCTCGCTACATGGGTTAAAGATGCATTCTTTCAAAAAAAAAAGAGAAAAAAGAAAAAATGTATAAAATGAATGAATACCCCCTACCTAAGGTTGTTAGCCTTAACAAATACTAGAACCGATATGGCTTATTTCTAATAAGCCCATAGTCATGTGTCAACTGAGCACAAAAGAAGGTTTGTGGATATCTTGACTGAAGAGTACATGAGTCATTTAAAAAAAAAAAAAAAATCCGTTGAGAGTTTGTTTATTTGGATAAAATCAAGGAGAGTGCAATAATGACCACCTTGGATGTAAAATTCTATAAATCACTTCAAATAATAACGCTTTAATTGCTAGGGACTAGCAATAAGCTGGTTGGGGGGTGTGATAAACACTTAAATATGTATGTTTAATAAGAGCTTAGTTCATCATATTGCATTAATAGTGTCATTAAATTCCTCAACTGAAGCATATTTGTAGTCTTTGCATCTTTGGAATTAACTTCCTCTTAATTTTGATTTTGTTACAGGTTTGACAAAATGGGAATAACTCTCTATTTATATATTAGAATGGTGGCAAGTTCTAATGTTTGGAAATCTGGTTAATGTGTCTACAGATTGATTTCACAAGCATCATCAAATTCGGGCTCTTGTAGGGACCAAAAAATTGGGCTCTGAGTGAACCCATCTACAGTCTCGGCCCAGTCTGACAGGGCCTCAGTATTTGGACCGTATCTCTCAAAATACGTATCCAAATTGTGCAAATCAATATGTTCTAGAAAGCTGAGAGAACTATCTACAACTTTCATGAAGAAATGTGATTAAAATTCACAACATTTCGATGTCAAAATTGATGGTCAAAGTCGGTGACTAATGATCCCAATTGTCAAAGATATTTACAACTAATATTTGACAATTATGCCCTTGTAATTTGACAAGTTTGCCCCTGGATGTATCTATAAATAGAGGTTCCTTGTGACCCATTAGGGCATCTTGGCCTTGGCTGAAACATTTTGGCTTTGTCTAGGATCTTGTATTGTGTTTTGTGTGTTTATGTTATTAATGAATTTCCTTTTTCTTGCATTTTATTTTCTTTCTATTACAATGTTCTTCTAATTTCTCTCTTGCTAAGGTGAAAGGGTGAAAACCTTGATATGAGAATAAGGATTCTCTAACCCTTAATATGTGCTTAATAATCTTAATCTTATGATGTTTATTCAATATGATTTATATTTAATTTCTTAATCAATCTTGACACCACTCCTAAGGTGGAGGTCTTGATCCATTGTCGACAATCCTTGGCACATCAAATGCTTGGATCCTTTCTAGATGATGTATGGTTCTTCCTTACCGACACGAATCTAGTTAGGACCTTGATTTGTTGTAGACATATAGTGATTGGCACATTGGATGCTTGAACCCATTTACAAGAAGTGGTATAAATATTGGTAATGAAAAAAATATAATTCATATAACTAAAATGGGTTAATTATCCTTATTTGAAATATCAAGGGCGGATCCCCTAACCTTAGCCTTCATTGTTTTTATGTTAATTACTCTTGTATTTTAATTATTCTATTGTTTATTAACTTTTTATTTTATTTACTATGGTAGGTTCTACCACCTTATGAAATTGTTCTTTAATTTACTATGGTTGGTTATACCACCTATCTCCATGGATGGTTTTACCTCCTCTTGCTTTTTGTTTTATATTTGAATGGTCGGTAATGCCACCTACCATCTTACATACTTGTTGATATTATCATGTCACCTCTTTGAATCATCCATATCACATTTGTTTAGCTTATAATTTGTAACGCTTAAATCTCCTTCCTCGTGGATCGACCCCGGTCTCACCGGGTTTTATTACTTCGACACTCCTATACTTGGGAGACAATCCTTTTTCGGATGTGTCAAATACATTATCTAAAGCTAGAACCTATTAATTGAGAAGTAACTAATTCAAATCCTAAGTTTAGAAGATGTAGGAACTGTTTCAGCTATTAATTCAACTTACGTAAGCAATTTGTCATTACTCTTTCCACTCGAAAATAGGAAACCTAACCGTTCTACAGAATAATAACAATATAGCTAGTTTAGCTGTTTTATTTTTAAGAAAATAAAAATAGAAACAAAATTAGCGTCAAGGAAATTAACTTTAGCTCAGGTAAACCCCCACTAGAAGAACTTCCTATCAACTATGGGAATTCATGATAGAGAAGTGACATGATAGAAATGTTACTGTTTACATGATTGAATTTACAAATAATAGTGACAAAATAATGCAGTATATCATTTTTGTAATCAAATGATATTATCAAACGGGATTCCTCTTCATTTTAATTTATTGCAATAAAGTTCTTTAGGGAATACAAAAAAATAATATGAAATTATTACTGCATCAAACGTAGTATAGATTAAACATCATGTAAAATCGATGCAATTAAATTGCTTTTTTTCTTTTCGTTAAACGTGTTAGTTATTCTATAATCTTGCGTTTCCATTTGTCAATAAGATTCAGTACGATGATCAGCAAGGGTTAGAAACCAACTACTACTAATAATAATATCAGGGATCAGAAGTCTACACAATGTGAGGAGAATCATTGTTGTGAAACCAAGGATCTTTGTCACCCAATTTCACTAAAGAATCAAGCAATAATAAAGTACAATAGAGATATCAATCATGGCAAGCAAACAAAACAAGCAATAATAAACACAAGAGACAACACTAGGATTTAAGTTGTTCAGTTCAAGAAGAACCTACATCCACTGGGAAGGTTACAGAAGAATTTTACTATGAAAAAGAAACAGATTACAAGGTGTTGCATTACCCTCTCTCCCTACGAACAACACTCTTTCTTCGCCCTTACATTTTCTTAGAAACCCTACAAAAGAATATTTAGACGTTCTCTCTCAAACAGAAAATAAAGCCTTTAAATAGTGTCCTGGTCGTGAATAGTAATCGCCATTTATGCAACGGCAAAATATGCCTTGCGCAGGAGCATAAGGTCTTTGCTTGAAGGTGAAGCGTCTTTCCCTATTATTGCTCAGCGGTGCAACTCACCTTGCACAGGAGCGTAACATCTCTACCAGGTTGCACATCAGTAGGGGTCTGACACCGAATTCGACTAGGATTTGTGAGCTAAAACTAACAAATCTCCAACTTGGATCTCAAATCCTCTATTTTCATAAAACACTGTAGTCTTTCCTCACCATAACTCATCAAGAATCATATCTTATACATTTAACAGATCTAGACAATGCAAGAACTTACTCAGTGGTACTACCTTTGTAGCCATATCAGCTGGAACATCTTTCGTAGGAATTTTCTCCACTTTTATAGGTCTTTTCGCATCACTAACAAAATGCAACCTCACGTTAATGTGCTTAATGCGTTCATGATACATTTGATTCTTTGTTAGATGTATAGCACTTTGACTATCACAAAACATACTTATAGGCTTTTGTGATACTCCAAGTTTAGCTACCAAACCCATTTACGACAAAGCTTCCTCTATAGCTTCAGTAATAGCTATATATTCAAACTCTGTACTTGATAAAGCAACAATGGAGTGCAATTCAGCTTTCCAACTTACACATCTTCCACCAAATGTGAATGGATAGTCAATTTGAGACCTCCTTTATTCAAGATCCCCTACAAAATTTGCATTAGCAAAGCCCTTCAAAATTGTTCGCTCTTGGGTTGTTTTGCCAAACATTAATCCTCTATTGATGGATCCTTTCAAGCATCTCAGCAACCATTTTACTACTTCCCAATGA
>SNVD02008521.1:0-10696 GCA_013180625.2 Boswellia sacra
TGAAGCCAAGGTTCGATTTTCCTATGAATTTTTAGATAATCTTGTGTCTCACATGCCAGGTATGGGAAAAAGCTCTTACGCCAAAAAGCGAAGAGCAAAAAGGTTACAAGTTTGTACCAGATGTGCAAGATGGACTTGTAACCAGCGTTGCCGCTCCTTGGGATATTTGTCTAACAATCGAGAGGATAAACTACAGTTCATCAAGAATGGACTGAGTAAGAAGTCTTTGGATGATATCCGAAAGACTCTTGAGACGCATTCTTGTGGACTTGTGCAGCGTGAAATTTTTAATTTGTGGACACAATTCCGAGATAAGCAGGAACGCTATAGTCTTGGGAATCTGACTCAAAACGACCCTGTTTGCCAGTTTATAAGAAAACTGGATGGGAAGCATATCCCCAACTCATAGAAGGTGTTTAAGCCGTTTCTAGATGTAAAACCAGAGGAAGATGTGAGCCACAGTCACAACTACCTGTACATATGCATGCGTGCCATCATTTTTGAATTTTAATACCTCAATGCTGTCATTTTTGAATTTGTATCTTTTGTTTGACTTATGGTGTCTTATTTCATCATCTTTTGAATTTTTGTGCATTAGTGTCAACTTTTTCAACAAACAATCGAGCTACCTAGATAGATATCATCATTAACATACCTTTTTGCACTCCATAAATACCACATGTCTTGGTCTCTTCTTCACACATAGTTAGAGAGTCACATAGACATGGAGGGAACTTCAAAACGTCGAATCCAAAGGATATGTGTATTATGTGGATCTCGACCAGGTAAAAGTGAAGAGTTCGTAGAAGTAGCAAATTATCTTGGTAGGCTACTGGCTGAAAGAAAGATTCATGTGGTTTATGGGGGAGGTAGCCTCGGTTAATGGGTTGCGTATTCCCAAAACCCAGCTGTCACATGTAGGGTAGGTATCAAGTGTTAGGATTTATTCCTAAAGCTTTGGCTGTAGAAAGTATTGTTGGAAAAACAGTTGGGAAGGAGTTACAGGTCTCCTCTATGCATGAACGCATGGCACATATGCTCATCAATTCAGATGCCTTTATTGCTTTACCATGTGGCTTTGGCACTCTTGAAGAAATTTTTCAAATTGCCTCTTGGGCCCAACTGAATCTCCATAAAAAACCCATAGGTTTGTTGAATGTCAAAAATTTCTTTGATCCTTTGATAAGTTTTGTTGATGCAGCTGTGGAACAGAATTTTATCCCTCATTCAGCGAGAAAGATCCTTTTTTCTGCCACTTCTGCTGGTGAGCTACTTGACAAATTACAAGAAGTTGAGTATGAACCTGACCCAGCTAGTACTCAAATTAATTGGGCAGGAGGGGCCGCAAAAAAAAAAAAAAAAAAACAAAGTGTCAAAAATGATCGAAATCTTCCGTTGTTAATATTTTATTTTTTTGTCTGTATTTTGATTTTATTATTTACATGTTTTTTTTTTAGAGTCTTTCAGGTCAACTCTCTTGAATAACAGAAGCTTCAGGTAATGTCTCCTATACTTTATCTCTCTACATTTAAACAGTGAGGACATTGTTTCATTTGGTTGGGGGGGAAGGATAGTAGACATAAGTGTGTCTTGAAATTTTATTTTTTCTTGCAAAAAAAAAAAAGCGAGTTAGTAATTAGATTCAGAGTGCGGTGTAAGGAGTTCAAATCCTCTTGAGACGCATTCTGGGTCAAGAATGGCAAAGTAGGGAGGGCCAGTTTGAACTCTTGAAACCCATTCTAACCAATTTGTCATTTTATTTTGATCTTATGAACTCATTTTAGCTAACTTGATATTATTTATACTTGATTTTTGAATTTTATAACAAGGAAGTCTTATTCATTTCACTTTGAATTATTCAAATCTATGAACTCTCACAACCTTATCATTTAAAAAAAAAAAAATTTGTGTGCTTACGTACTCATTAAGCAAGTATTCATGAACCTTTCTTCACACACATACACATACCTTGATGCATGATTGTGGGTGACAAAATGAGATGTTGTAATATTTGAGTTCTTTTGTTTTGTTTAGGATAACAACACAAAGGAAGGGGAAAGTTAAAAAAAAGCAAAAAAAAAAGAAAAAAAATAGCAATTGTGGATAAAGTTTGGTCTCGTAGCCTCCTTAATCCGAGCAATTAAGCCCGAGGGGTGCCTTAACACCTAATACCCTAAGACCAACTGGTTTGGGAGCTATTAGCCCAAAGCTCGTTACATGGATTAAGGAGAAAGCTTAATGGGATTGAACATTGCACTATCCATAAGTTTCTAAGCAAAAATAAAGCATCGGCAACCCGAGTCGTTAAGCTCGAAGGGGTGTCTTAACACCAAATGCCCTAAGGCCAACTGGTCTGGGAGCCATTAGCCTAAGGCTCACTACATGGGTTAAAGATGCATTCTTTCAAAAAAAAAAAAAAACAACACATATATATATAAAATAAGTGAATGTCCCCTACTTAAAGTTGTTAGCCTTAACAAATATTAGAACTGATATGACTTCTTTCTAATAAGCCCCATAGTCATGTGTCGAATGAGCACAAAAAGGAGGTTTATTGATATCTTGACTGAAGGGTACATGAGTCATCTAAAAAAAAACAGTTGAGAGTTTTTTTATTTGGATAAAATCAAGGAGAGTGCAATAAATGACCACCTTGGATGTAAAATTCTACAAATCACTTCTAAATAATAACGCTTTAATTGCTAGGGACTAGCAATAAGATAGTTGGGGGGTGTGATGAACACTTAAATATGCATGTTTAATAAGATTTTAGTTCATCATATTGCATTAATAGTGTCATTAAATTCCTCAACTTAAGCATATTTGTAGCATTTGCATCTTTGGAATTAATTTCTCTTAATTTTGGTTTTGTTACAGGTTCGGTAAACTGGGCATAACTCTCTATTTATAGATCAGAATGGTGCAATTCTTAATGTTTTGGAAAGCTGATTTAATTGTCTACAAGATTGCATTCACAAACATCATCAAATTTGGGCTCTTAGTGAACCAAAATTGGGCTTGAAGTGAACCCATCTACAGTCTCAGCCCAGTCTGACCAGGCCTCAGTATTTGGACCGTATCCCTCAAAATACTTATCCAAATTGTGCAAATCAATATGTTCTAGAAAGCTGAGAGAAATATCTACAACTTTGATGAAGACATGTAATTAAAATTCACAATATTTCGATGTCAAAATTGATGGTCAAAGTCGGTGCCTAATGATCCCAATTGTCAAAGATATTTACAACTAATATTTGACAATTATGCCCTTGTAATTTGACAAGTTTGCCCCTGGATGTTTCTATAAATAGACGTGTCTTGTGACCCATTAGGGCATCTTGGCCTTAGCTAGAACATTTTGGCTTTGGCTAGGATCTTGTATTCTGTTTTGTGTGTTTATGTTATTAATGAATTTCCTTTTTCTTGCATTTTATTTTCTTTCTATTATAATGTTCTTCTAATTTCTCGTTTGCTAAGGTGAAAGGGTGAAACCCTTGATATGAGAATAAGGATTCTCTAACCCTTAATATGTGCTTAATAATCTTAATCTTATAATGTTTTTTCAATATGATTTATATTTAATTTCTTAATCAATCTTGACACCACTCGTAAAGTGGAGGTCTTGATCCATTGTCGACAATCCTTGGCACATCAAATGCTTGGATCCTTTCTAAATGATGTATGGTTCTTCCTTACCGACACGAATCTAGTTAGGAACCTTGATTTGTTGTAGACATATGGTGATTGGCACATTGGATGCTTGAACCATTTACAAGAAGTGGTATAAATATTGGTAATGAAACAAATATAATTCATATAACTAAAATGGGTTAATTATCCTTATTTGAAATATCAAGGGCGGATCCCTAACCTTAGCCTTCATTGTTATTGTGTTAATTCCTCTTGTATTTTAATTATTCTATTGTTTATGAACTTTTTATTTTATTTACTATGGTAGGTTCTACCACCTTATAAAATTGTTCTTTAATTTACTATGGTTGGTTATACCACCTATTTCCATGGATGGTTTTACCTCCTCTTGCTTTTTGTTTTATATTTGAATGTCGGTAATACCACCTACCATCTTACATATTTATTGATATTCTCTTGTCATCTCTTTGAATTATCCATATCACATTTGCTTATCTTATATTTGTAAACGCTAAAATCCCCTTCACTCTGGATCGAACCCCTGTCTCACCGGGTTTTATACTATCGACACTCCTATACTTGGGAGACAATCCTTTTGTTTCGATATGTCATGTTTGTTCCGGATCCTCTCCTGCAAAACCATGAAATGGTTAAGCAAGAGATGAATCAGTCCAGATTTAAGTTCAAATTCTATCTCAAAATTGGTGCTTATGCATAGCGGTTGTTGATCAATAATTGGAGCCGCTAACTCCTTAAGAGTCTGATCGTTTTCCATCGCCATTGCTTCCGATTTAGATTTGATTGAACTGCAAGAAGATGGGAGGGAAGTATGTCGTGCAAGGTCAAATTCTGGAGGTGGAGTTGGAATTGACCGATTTAGCCTTAAATTCGAGGATTGGAGAATCTCCTTAATTCTCTTAAGTCATTGATCCATTTCTCCCTCGGACATAAAAGCCTAAACACAAACAATCAGGAAATAACAATCAAGAATCAGTAGTAAAAACAGAATAACAAATTGATTAGAAAATCATTCCCCGGCAACGGCGCCAAAAACTTGATGCGTTCGAAACTAGCAAGTATACTAGTCGCACAAGTAATAAAGTAGTAAGTAGATATCGTTCCCCCGAGGATTGATTCTAATTGAATTTGTTATTCAAAAGCAACAACAGAATAAATGGGGGGTTTTTGTTGATGGATTAACTAAATGAAATATTAATGTAAATGCACAATAACACAACACAAAGTAAAATGGAGTGAAAAATCAATGAGAGACACTTGGTTAAGGTTTCTTTCTCTGCCACAAGATATGAATTTGTGAATTAACATAGAATTGTAATCCAATTACAGCATTGAAGTTATCAACCGTAGATAACAACAAGCTCTGTTATCCCAATCTTTCCCTACTTTGTTGTTAAATAAAACAAGCTCTTTATTTAATCTCTATCCATTAAACAACCTAGAACAAGCTCTCTAAATTTAATTCAATGGATGCATTACGATATGAAAGATAGGTTGATCTAAGCAATAAACACACAAGCTCGGATTATTTAACTTAGGTTGTATTCTCCAATTGCAATCTCTGATCACAATTTTGCTACTAAGGATTAGAAATTCAAGAAAATTACGGATCAAGATTTCTAGTCTAGCAATAGACAACAACCAGATTATATTCAGTTGGCCATTCGAAATACAATCCAGCAAGCAATCATAAGCATTAGATATAGGAAAATACAAGCAACTTCAATTAGAGAATTGGATAACAACTTCTTGCACAATCCACTCACAAAAACCATATCAAGGGCTTTGAAATCACCCTCAACCAATTCAGATTCAGTTACACATGTTCAAAAACGTAGTCAGTACAATACAATACAAAAACATTCCAGAAAATGAAAGGGAAAGGAAGAAACTTAGCAAATCTTTTACAAATCTCCTTAGATTTGTAGTTCTTCCTCTTTCCAAGCTTTCTTTCTCCTTCAAGAACTCCAAAAGATGAGAGAATTCCAGAGCTGCAGCTTCTAAGTTGTTTCCCCCTCTTCAAGTTATGAAAATAAAACCCTAAGATATGTTTATATACTCTGCTACAGTAACCTGCTACAGTTTCCCGTATTATACATGCTACAGAGATTTGTGGAATTATATTTCTACACTTCTCACACTGTTTTGTTTATAACTTTTGGTACACTGAATGAATTCATAAACCGTAAATTTCTCTAGAAAATAGACTTCGAGAGCTTTCCAATGGTATACAACATGTCATCGGGTTCATTTTATATCAATACAATTAAATCCGAGAAGATGGTTGACTAGCAGAGGTGAAAATGAAGGGTTTTACTCCCTTTTTGTGCAAGTTGCTCCAAAACTCCTACAAATATCAAAACCACACAAAAACATAAAAATACCAAGGAATATAGCAAAGAAACATGGACGAATTAATATGAAAATGATATATAATTAGACACCTATCAAAAGGCTTCTAAATGGGGGCTAGTAGTACCCTTACCCCATTATCCAGTGGGTGAGGCTACGTCCCCCAAAGTAGTTCTTGCATTAGACTCCTCTTGTAATAAACATTTCAAGTAAGACTTAGAAAAGGACTTCTTGTGTAGCTCTCCATTTATCAAACAATAACTACTTGATTTCATCCATAGGCGCCTTGCCTCTTTTCTGTTGGCTGAGGTGAACCTGTCCGTAAGGTAGTCGGCTATCTCTTTCATCCACCCTCCTTGTTTCGATAAGGTATGCACCTTTTGGGGGCTGATGCCCTCAGTCCTTGATGTTAGGCTCGTCTAAGACCTCTACCTCAACCTTCAAAATCCATCTACTATTACCAAGGATAACCAACCAAGATCGTTTGCATGTTGATTGTCAGCTCTTGGCACTTTCTTGATGCTCACTTCTTTAAAATGTCCAACTAAAGACTTTCCTTCATCTAAATATGCTGCCATCCTCTCGTCTCTGGCCTCATACCCCTCTTCCCATTGCTCAGCAACTAGTTAGAAGTCGTATAGTTTCTCCAACCGTTTCACCCTGAGATGTCTCACTGTTTACATTCCTAAGATCAAAACTTCATACTCTACCTCATCGTTAGAGGTTGGGAACTCGAGCTGACTGCCCTTTGTAGGATCAGGCCCTTTGGTGTTTGAAACTGTACCATTGCTCTTGCTCCTACCATGTTTGAGGACCTATCAACTTGCATTTACCATGGTTCCTTCTTGTCTCCAGGCCTTTTTATGTGATGTCCATGATGCTAGGGTCATATTCAAGAAGGAAATCAACCATAACCTGGCCTTTTCTTATTGTCTTGGGATGGAAATTGATGTCTATGATACTCAGGCTCATAGCCTACTTAGTCATTCTGCTTGTCAGGTCCAACTTGCCTAGTATCGCCTTTAGGGGATAGGTGGTTAGGACATGGAGGGGGTGAGTCTCAAAGTAATGCAACAACCAGGCCAAGACTAGCTTCTCCACAACTCTGCATTTGGTCTCTGTGTCGTTAACTGTCTTGCTAGCAAACGTCACTAGCTTATACACCCCCTCCTCATTAGGGATGGCATTTTTCCCCGGCTGGGCTGGGTACCCACACGGTCCGGCCAAGGAAAAACCCGGATTTCTGGTGTTAAGGCCCAGGGACGGGGCCTGCTAAGTGCACACCGATCTGGGTGCGGTGCGGGGGCAGTATTGCTGAAGACACCCGGTCCCCGGCCCACACCCGGACAGCCTTGCACTATTAAAGCAAAATTTTGCTACCTGCAGGATTCGAATACATGACCTATGGGGTTGGATTGCCGCCATTTACCACTAGACCACATGGCTTTTTTGCTAGAATAATTGCATACAATTTTAATTAATCAATTCATTTGTATATTTAATTAAAACAAAAATCCTCAATAGAATTGGGATTTGAACCTGGGTTATAACACACCATTATAACGCGCTTCGCCACTTCTGCCAACCGTGCGCTTGGAATAATGTTGGTAATAATGCGTTCAAAACTAGCAAGTATACTAGTCGCATAAGTAATAAAGTGATAAGTAGATATCATTCCTACGAGGATTGATTCTAATTGAATTTATTATTTTCTAGCAACGATAAACTAAACAGGAGGGGTTTTGTTGAATGATTAACTAAATGAAATAAGAATGCAAATTAAGAATAACAAAACAGAAGTTAATTTGAGTGAAAAATCAATGGGAGAAAGCTGGTTAAGGGATCCTTCTCTACCACAAGATATGGTTTTGCGAATTAATTGTAGAATTGTCATCTAATTACAGCATTGAAGTTATCAACCGTAGATAATAACAAGCTCTGTTACCCCAATCTTTCCTTACTTTGTTGTTAAATAAAACAAGCTCTTAATTTAATCTCTATCCATTAAACAACCTAGAACAAGCTCTCTGAGTTTAATTCAATGGAAGCGTTACGATGAGAAAGATAGGTTGATCTAAGCAATCATCACACAAGTTCAGATTATTTAACCTAGGTTGTATTTTCCAATTGCAATCTCTGATCACAATTTTGCTACTATGGATTGGAAATTCATGACAATTACGGATCAAGATTTCTAATCTAGCAATAGACAACAACCAGTATTAAATATTCAGTGGCCACCCCAATACAATTAGCAGAAGCAATCATAAGCATTAGATATGGGAAAATACAAGCAACTTCAATTAGAGAATTGGATAACAATTTCTTACACAATCAACTCACAAAATCCATATCAAGGGCTTTGAAATCACACTCAAACAATTCAGATTTAGTTACACATATTCCAAACCCATATCTTTAATTTTATTGTTGCTGGAAAAAACAAATTCAATTAGAATCAATCCTCCGTGGGGAACGATATCTTACTCATACTTTATTACTTGTTGACTAGTATACTATATGCTCTAGTTTCCGAACTGCAAACACAAGTTTTTATACATCTCTGGCGTCGTTGTCAGCCAAAACACAGGGGATCATACGCTCAAATTACTCATACACAAATCGATTTTTGTAAATCACATTTTGTTTTCATTATTGATTCATATTTTTGTTTGTTTTTCTTTTTTGTTTGTTTGTGTTTAGACGACGTGGCAGTAAACTTCCATCAATTCAGTGGTGGATTTGAGCCACAACTACCATGGAGAGTAAATGAGGTAAGCACTCCAAACATTGAACAACAACTTTTTGAGTTAACTTCTCTTGTGGAAAACATGGCTGTAGGACATATGCAGAAATATTATGCATGTGAGGTATATTCTACCATGGAGCATCCAATCGACATGTATCCAACTTTGCAAGGAGATATGGAACAAGCCAATGCCATGGATGGATTTACAGGACAAACAAGGCAATGGTATGATCCCTTCTCTAACACTTACAATGCTGGATGGGAAGATCCCCCTAATTTCAGTTACTGGAATCATCAACCAATCGTCCCAAATGCCATACCAAATCAACTACAAGGTTTTAATCAACCTAGAGTGCAGCAACCATTTCAAATGCAACCACCACCAATGCCACAACCAGCACCACAACCAACTTCAGAAAACTCTGGTATGTCACTCCAGGATATTGTTAATGCACTTGCCACTAACACAATGCAATTCCAGCAGGAAACTGGGGCAAGTATCCAAAATCTGGCAAATCAAATGGGACAATTGGCTACTAGCATGAGCAAATTCGAGGGCCAATGCTCAGAAAAATTATCTTCTCAAACAGTGATCAATCCAAGAGAGAAGGCTTGTGCGATAACTTTGCAAAGTGGAGAGCAAATTCAAAATGGAGAGCAAATGGAAACTGGGGCAGGTATCCAAAACCTGACAAAGAAATCACAAACTGATGAAGGAGATGACATCACTTCCACCATGAACAACACATCATCTTCTAAGGTAGATCTTAAAACTCAAATTCCTTCTTATATTACTCCTCCACCTTTCCTAGCAGATTTGCAAAATCAAAGAAGGAGGAACAAGAACAAGAAGTCCTGGAAACTTCCCACAAAATCGAGGTAAATATACCACTTCTGGATGCTATCGAGCAAGTACCTTGTTGTACAAAATTTCTCAAGGAGTTATGCACCAACAAGAGAAAGTTGAAGGGAAATGAGAAAGTAAGTGTGGGGGAAAATGTTTCAGCTGTATTGCAAAGAAAAATTCCTCCGAAATGCAAAGATCCAGGTATGTTCACCATCTCATATACCATTAGTAATACCAAGTTTGGAATAGCTATGTTAGATTTAGGAGCATCTATTTATGTCATGCCATATTCTATTTATGCTTCTTTAAATCTTGGACCTTTTGCAAAAACTGGTATTACCATTCGGTTTGTTGATCATTTTAATGCATATCACAAAAGAGTTGTGGAAGATGTACTTGTGCAGGTGAATCAATTGTTTTTCCCAGCAGACTTCTATGTCCTTAAAATAGAGGATGAGACATCTCCTAATCCAACACCGATTCTTTTAGGGAGACCATTCTCGAAAACTGCTAGAATCAAGATTGATGATCATTATGGCACTTTCACCCTGGAGTTTGATGGCAAAGTGATCCGTTTCAGTATTTTTGAGGCAATGAGTGAGCACACAGGGACAGAAAATTCCAAAGAACCAAGAAGGTTGATACAAGTGTCCAAAGAAATGGAGGAAGCTATGGCATGCCTAGATAAGACTATAGCTATAATCACAAACAGGTATGATGTTTCGTACATTGAATTGCCTTTATCTAATGAGAAACTTCTTCCTTCTGTGATGAAAGCCAATACCTTGCAGCTTAAGCTACTTCCAGATTATTTGAGGCATGTGTTTTCGGGTAACAAAGATCCTTTGCTAGTTACAATAGAAATGGGCCTTGCACCACTACAAGAAGAGAAACGCGTCCGAGTATTTAGAGTTCACAAAACAGCTATTAAGGGTACGATTGCTAACATCCAAGGCCCAGCCATATGCTTACACCATTTCCTGTTGGAAGAAGGATCCAAGCCCACTAGAGAAGCACAGCGGAGATTGGATCCTCCCATGATGGAACTAACGTCGGGCTGAGGACGTTAAACCAAGCGC
>SNVD02008522.1:0-10666 GCA_013180625.2 Boswellia sacra
AATCTAACATAGCTCTTGCAAAATTGGAATTGCCAATGGTGCATGGAATGGTGAACGTACCTGGATCTTTGCATTTCGTAGGAATTTTTCTTTGCAATACAGCTGAAACATTTTCCCCCACACTTACCTTCTCATTTCCTTTCAACTTCCTCTTGTTGGTGCATAACTCTTTGAGAAATTTTGCATAACGCGGCACGTGCTTGATAGCATCCAGAAGTGGTATGTTTACCTCGATCTTGCGAAAAGTTTCCAGGATTTCTTGTTCTTGTTCTCCTTCTTTGATTTTGCAAATCTGCTAGGAAAAGGTGGAGGAGTAACATATGAATGAATGGAAGTTTTAGGATTTACCTTAGAAGTCAGTGTTTGGTTCGTGGTGGAGTGGGTCATCTCCTTCATCAGTTTGTGATTTTCTTTGGCGAAGACATCTAATTGCTCTTCATTTTGCAAGTTATCGCACTAACAGTCTCTCCTAGATTGATCACCGTTTGAGAAGATAATTTTTCTGAGTCTTGCCCTCGAATTTGCTCATGCTAGTAGCCAATTGTCCCATTTGATTTGCCAGGTTTTGGATACTTGCCCCAGTTTCCTGCTGGAATTGCATTGTGTTAGTGGCAAGTGCATTAACAATATCTTCGAGAGACATACCTGAGTTTTGCGAAGCTGGTTGCGGTGCTGGATGTGGCATTGGTGGTGGTTGCATTTGAAATGGTTGCTGCACTATAGGTTGATTGAAATCTTGTGACCGATTTGGTATCACATTTGGAGTGATTGGTTGATGATTCCAGTAACTGAAATTATGTTGATCTTCCCATCCAGCATTATAAGTGCTAGAGAAATAATCATACCATTGCCTCGTTTGTCCTGGAAATCCACCCATCGCATTGGCTTGTTCCATATATTCATCTTGTAAAGTTGGATACATATCGATTGGATGCTCCATCGTAGAATATATCCCACATTCATAAGATTTTTGCATATCTCCTACAGCCATGTTTTCCACAAGAGAGGTTAGCTCAGAAAGTTGTTGTTCAATGTTCGGAGTGCTTACCTCATTTACTCTCCATGGTACTTGTGGCTCAAATCCGCTACTGAATTGATAGAAGTTTACTGCCATGTTGTCTAAACACAAACAATCAGAAAAGAAAAACAAAGAAAATATGAATCAACAATGAAAACAAAATAACAAATCGATTAGAAAATCAATCCCCGGCAACGGCGCCAAAAACTTGATGCGTTCGAAACTATCAAGTATACTAGTCGCACAAGTAATAAAGTGATAAGTAAGATATCGTTCCCACGAGGATTGATTCTAATTGAATTTGTTATTTCCAGCAACAATAAACTAAATAGGGGGGGTTTTGTTGAATGATTAACTAAATGAAATAAGAATGCAAATTAAGAATAACAAAACAGAAGTTAATTTGAATGAAAGATCAATGAGAGAAATCTGGTTAAGGGATCCTTCTCTACCACAAGATATGGATTTGCGAATTAATCATAGAATTGTCATCCAATTACAGCATTGAAGTTATCAACCGTAGATAACAACAAGCTCTGTTATCCCAATCTTTCCTTACTTTGTTGTTAAATAAAACAGGCTCTTTATTTAATCTCTATCCATTAAACAACCTAGAACAAGCTCTCTAAATTTAATTCATGGATGCATTATGAAAAGAAAGACAGATTGATCTAAGCAATAAACACACAAGCTCGGATTATTTAACTTAGGTTATATTCTCCAATTGTAATCTCTGATCACAATTTGCTACTAATGATTAGAAATTCAAGACAATTACGGATCAAGATTTCTAGTCTAGCAATAGACACATACCAGATTATATTCAGTTGGCCACCAAATACAATCCAGCAAGCAATCATAAGCATTAAACATGGGAAAATACAAGCAACTTCAATTAGAGAATTGGATAACAATTCCTTGCACAATCAATTCACAAAAACCATATCAAGGGCTTTGAAATCACCCTCAACCAATTCAGATTCAGTTACACATGTTTAAGAACGTGGTAAATACAATACAACATGGAGACATTCCAGAAAATGAAAGGGAAAGGGAAAACTTAGCAAATTTGATGTAATTCTCTTTGGATTGTAGTTCTTCCTCTTTCCAAGCTTCCTTTCTCCTTCAAGAACTCCAAGAGATGAAAGAATTCCAGAGCTGCAGCCTCCTCCACGTTCTCCCCTCTTCAAGTTATGAAATAAAACCCTAAAATGTGTTTAAATACTCTGCTACAGTAACGTGCTACAGTGTCCCGTATTATACATGCTACAGTGATGTGTGGAATTACATTTCTACACTTCTCACACTGTTTTGATTACAACTTTTGGTACACTGAATGGATTCATAAACCGTAAATTTCTCCAAAAAGTAGACTTCGAGAGCTTTTCAACGGTATATGATATGTCATCGGGTTCATTGTATATCAATACAATTAAATCCGAGAAGATGGTGACTAGCAGAGGTGAAAATGAAGGGTTTTACTCCATTTTTGTGCAAGTTGCTCCAAAACTCCTACAAACATCAAAACCACACAAAAACATAAAAATACCAAGGAATATAGCAAAGAAACATGGACGAATTGATATGAAAATGATATATAAATAGACACTTATCAGTTCCTTAGAATTAGCCACTGCCCTACTATTATCACAATAAAGTGTAATGTCTGTTTCTCTATTTGGAACAACTTCCAAATTTATAAGGAACTTACAGAGCCAAACAACTTCCTTAGCTACTTCATAAGCTGCTACATACTCGATGGTGGAATTAGCAATGCTTGATTACTAGATGTTCCTCCATAATATGGCTCCACCACCTAAAGTGAAAACTAATCCTGCGGTTGACTTTTTGGAGTCCGGATCCGATTGGAAATCTAAATCCGTATAACCAACCGGTGGTAAATCACTACCAGAGTATGCAAGCATATATCCCTTCATCTTATGAAGATATTTTATTTAATATATGCTTTACTACAACCCAATGCTCACAACTAGGAATTGATTGGTACTCATTAATAACTCCAACTGCATATCAGATATCTAGCCTAGTACTAAGCATTGCATAAATGAGATTCCAATAGCACAGGCATATGGGACTCGTCTCATCTTTTTCTCTTCTTGAGGAGTCTAAAAAGACTGCTCTTATGAAAGCTTAACTCCATACCTAAAATGTAAAAATCCTTTCTTAGAGTTTTGCATTGTTGGGGATAATCAATTGGGGGTTTTAAATTTTCTCTCAACTAGGGTCGCCGGAGTTACTGTTCACTCCGCTCGTTTGGCGAATCAGCCTTTGAGATTTACATATGTTGTAGATCAGAATATCCTGAGGAAGCTTTCCTTCTTGACCCTCTTTAGATTCCGACCGGAAGGCGATCAAAACTGTCGAAAACAGTGTTCGGATTTACTATTCACCCGTTGCCAACCGGCGAGTGAAATGACACCTCCATCACCATCGTGTTGGCCTTGGCTCGATCTACAACTTTCCCTTCTTCACCATCATCGGATTCAACCAGTAACACCTCCGTCCACGGCTACAAAGTTTTGGGAATAGCACTATTCACTATCGCCGCTCACCGGAAACCGGCGAGTGGGATCTCACCTCCGCTGGCATCTTGTAGATCCGGCAACGATCTACATCTTTTCCTTCTTCACTGTCGCCTGTTTCAGCCGTTAACATCCTCATCCATAGCAAAAAACATTCGAAATATACTATTCACCGCCATCACTTTCTGGCAAACGGCGAGTGGTATCTCACCTCCACCACCACCTTGTAGATCGAGCAATGCTGACCAACTTTCCCTTCTTGGGCGTCACCCGTTTCTAACCGCAAGTCCCTCAAATCACCATCTCTTCATTCGGGTGACACTATTCAACTCCGGTTTTCACTGTTCATCCGGCCAGTATTACTGTTTATCAACCCTGACTAGATTGTTCCCCAGGCTATTTCACGCAAGTTTGCTTCTTGGGCTCCCCCCTGATTCCTTACGGATTGCCATTCACTGTGTTGATTTGTGATTCTGGTGATGGATCCACTCAAGTCAACTGCCAGTTCTTGGGCTGATAAAATTAAGATCACTGATTCGAGCACCCGTTGCAAATTGAATCCGGTTACCCCCAAGCAACCGGGTACAATCCTTGAGATCCCGGATGAGATCGTTGATGAGAATGTGGCTGAATGGCGGAGATGTCTCTTTGGCTTCTTTCCGGGATTTTCGATGCCTTTTCATGCTGCACGCTCTATGGCCATGCGTGCTTGGAAAGCCAGCGGTCTACAGGACGTGCGCTCCACAGTTAATGGATATCTCGTCTTCCATTTTCGAACTGAGGACGAGGTTCATGCAATCATTGATCGCGGTCCTTGGTTGTTTGGAGGTAAATATATTTATTTAGAACCATGGCAACCGCATTTGAATCTTGAACTTTCCGGTACTGAAATGCACCCTGTTTGGGTCCGTTTGTATGACCTGCCGTTTTCTTTGTGGACAACAAAAGGCCTTGCCATGGTTTCAAGCATGGTTGGACAACCTATCTCTTGCGACAAGATGACTTCTGATCTTTCTAGATTGGAGTATGCGAGGGTATGTGTTTGGCTGAATGCAAATTACCCTCCAGTTAAGAACTTCGAGATCAGATGTAAGCTCTCTTCCGAGCCCATCCAAATCCGAGTTGAGTATGAGTGGCTTCCAAAGCATTGCCTTGAATGTTGCTCCTTTGGTCATCGATGTTCAGATCCAGCAAAGACTTCAGGTAAGGATAAAAAAGAGGCAAATACCTCTCTTAGCGACCCTTTGAATAAGGGTAATAAGAATGAGGCAAATACCTCTGTTAGCGCCCCTTTGCATAAGGGTAAAGAAGTGGCCAAGGTCGCTGAGAATTTGAAAGCTGTTACTCTTCCAACAAATTTTGTAACACATGATGTGCCCTTTAAGGCTGCTACAGTTTTGAGTACAGAGTCAGTATCAGATTCTGACTCTTTTTCTCCATTTGCGACTAACCAAGGTAGGCTATTGGGTTCCATCCAGTGTTCTACAATTCATGAGGCATCTGTTTCGTCAGGACGGATAAATACAGGGCAACCTCCTATGTTTTCTCCCTCTCGATGCTTGTTCAGATTGTTTGATCAAACCTTATGTTCCAATATCTCATCAATTTGCAAACTTTTTGCTCTTGGCCTTTTTTCAATGAAACCCTCTGGTTGCATCATATAGATGCTTTTGTCAAGATTTTCATTCAAAAATGCAGTCTTGATGTTTATTTGCCGTATCTCATAATCATAATGAGCAGCAATGGATAAGAAAATTCAAATTGATTTAAACATAGCTACTGGCAAGATGGTCTCAGCATAATCAATCCCTTCTTTTTGGGTATAACCGTTTGTCACTAGCCTTGCTTTGAAGGTTTCTACCTTCCCATCAACTCTTCTCTTTCTCTTGTAGACTTACTCGCACTAATGGGTTTTATCCCTTCATATGGATCTATAAGCTGCTGATAAGTGTCTATTTATATATCATTTTCATATCAATTCGTCCATGTTTCTTTGCTATATTCCTTGGTATTTTTATGTTTTTGTGTGGTTTTGATGTTTGTAGGAGTTTTGGAGCAACTTGCACAAAAATGGAGTAAAACCCTTCATTTTCACCTCTGCTAGTCAACCATCTTCTCGGATTTAATTGTATTGATATACAATGAACCCGATGACATATTATATACCGTTGGAAAGCTCTCGAAGTCTATTTTCTGGAGAAATTTACGGTTTATAAATCCATTCAGTGTACCAAAAGTTGTAATCAAAACAGTGTGAGAAGTATAGAAATGTAATTCCACAAATCACTGTAGCATGTATAATACGGGACACTGTAGCAGGTTACTGTAGCAGAGTATTTAAACACATTTTAGGGTTTTATTTTGATAACTTGAAGAGGGGAGAACGTGGAGGAGGCTGCATCTTTGGATTTCTCTCATCTCTTGGAGTTCTTGAAGGAGATTGAAGGCTTGGAAAGAGGAAGAACTACAAATCCTAAGAGATTTCATCGGATTTGCTAAGTTTATCATTTCCCTTTCAATTTCTGGAATTGCTATGTATTGTATTGTATTTATGACATTCTTGAACATGTGTAACTGAATCTGAATTGGTTGAGGGTGATTTCAAAGCCCTTGATATGGTTTTTATGAGTTGATTGTGCAAGAAGTTGTTATCCAATTCTCTAATTGAAGTTGCTTGTATTTTCCCATATCTAATGCTTATGATTGCTTGCTGATTGTATTTGGAATGGCCAACTGAATATAATCTGGTTGTTGTCTATTGCTAGAGTAGAAATCTTGATCCGTAATTGTCTTGAATTTCTAATCCTTAGTAGCAAAATTGTGATCAGAGATTGCAATTGGAGAATACAACCTAAGTTAAATAATCCGAGCTTGTGTGTTTATTGCTTTGATCAACCTATCTTTCTTATCGTAATGCATCCATTGAATTAAATTTAGAGAGCTTGTTCTAGGTTGTTTAATGGATAGAGATTAAATAAAGAGTCTGTTTTATTTAACAACGAAGTAAGGAAAGATTGGGATAACAGAGCTTGTTGTTATCTACGGTTGATAATTTCAATGGTGTAATTGGATGACAATTCTATGATTAATTCGCAAATCCATATCTTGTGGCAGAGAAGGATCCCTTAACCAGATTTCTCTCATTGATTTTTCACTCAAATTAACTTTCTGTTTTGTTATTCTTCATTTGTATTCTTAGTTCATTTAGTTAATCATTCAACAAAACCCCCCTTATTAGTTTATTGTTGCTGGAAAATAACAAATTCAATTAGAATCAATCCTCGTGGGAACGATATCTTACTTATCACTTTATTACTTGTGCGACTAGTATACTTGCTAGTTTCGAACGCATCAAGTTTTTGGCGCCGTTGCCAGGGATTGATTTTCTAATCGATTTGTTATTTTGTTTTCATTGTTGATTCATATTTTTGTTTGTTTTTCTTTTTTGATTGTTAGTGTTTAGACGACATGGCAGTAAACTTCCATCAATTCAGTGGCGGATTTGAGCCACAACTACCATGGAGAGTAAATGAGGTAAGCACTCCGAACATTGAACAACAACTTCTGAGTTAACTTCTCTTGTGGAAAACATGGCTGTAGGACATATGCTGAAATCTTATGCATGTGGGATATATTCTACCATGGAGCATCCAATCGACATGTATCCAACTTTACAAGAAGAATATATGGAACGAGCCAATGCCATTAGTGGATTTCCAGGACAACCGAGGCAATGGTATGATCCCTTCTGTAATACTTACAATGCCGGATGGGGACATCACCCTAATTTTAATTACTGGAATTATCAACCAATCGCCCCAAATGCCATACGAAATCGGCCACAAGGTTTTAATCAATCTAGAGTGCAGCAACCATTTCAAATGCAACCACCACCAATGCCACAACCAGCAACACAACCAGCTCCAGAAAACTCAGGTATGTCACTCCAGGATATTGTTAATGAACTTGCCACTAACACAATGCAATTCTAGCAGGAAACTGGGGCAAGTATCCAAAACCTGGTAAATCAAATGGGACAATTGGCTACTAGCATGAGGAAATTCGAGGGCCAATGCTCAGAAAAATTATCTTCTCAAACGGTGATTAATCCAAGAGAGAATGATTGTGCGATAACTTTGCGAAGTGGAGAGCAAATGGAAACTGGGGCAAGTATCCAAAACCTGACAAAGAAATCACAAACTGATGAAGGAGATGACACCACTTCCGCCATGAACAACACATCATCTTCTAAGGTCGATCTTGAAACTCAAATTCCTTCTTATGTTATTCCTTCACCATTTCCTAGCAGATTTGCAAAATCAAAGAAGGAGGAACAAGAACAAGAAATCCTGGAAACTTCCCACAAAATCGAGGTAAATATACCACTTCTGGATGCTATTGAGCAAGTACCTCGTTGTACAAAATTTCTCAAGGAGTTATGCACCAACAAGAGAAAGTTGAAGGGAAATGAGAAAGTAAGTGTGGGGGACAATGTTTCAGCTGTATTGCAAAGAAAAATTCCTCCAAAATGCAAAGATCCAGGTACGTTCATCATTCCATGCACCATTGGTACTACCAAGTTTGAAAGAGCTATATTAGATTTAGGAGCATCTATTATGTCATGCCATATTCTATTTATGCTTCTTTAAATCTTGGACCTTTTGCGAAAATTGGTATTATCATTCAGTTTGCTGATCATTTTAATGCATATCCCAAAAGAGTTGTGGAAGATGTGCTTGTGCAGGTGAATCAATTGGTTTTTCCAGCAGACTTCTATGTCCTTAAAATAGAGAATGAGACATCTCCTAATCCAACTCCGATTCTTTTAGGGAAACCATCCTTGAAAGATGCTAGAACCAAGATTGATATTCATGATGGCACTTTCACCATGGAGTTTGATGGCAAAGTGATCCGTTTCAATATTTTCGAGGCAATGAGTTACCTTAGTGACTTGCATTCTATTTTTGCAGTTGATATTATTGATTCTTTGCCACAACAATGTTTTGAGTTAACTTGCAAGGATGGATTGGAAATGGCTATTAGTGAGCACATAGGGACAGAAAATTCCAAAGAACCAAGAAGGTTGATACAAGTGTCCAAAGAAATGGAGGAAGCTATGGCATGCTTAGATGAGATTATAGCCATCATCACAAACAGGTATGATGTTTCGTACATTGAATTGCCTTTATCTAATGAGAAACTTCTTCCTTCTATGATGAAAGCCAATATGATAGGTGTCTATTTATGTATTACTTTTATATCAATTCGTCCATGTTTCTTTGCTATATTCCGTGGTATTTTTATGTTTTTGTGTGTTTTGATGTTTGTAGGAGTTTTGGAGCAACTTGCACAAAATGGAGTAAAACCCTTCATTTTCACCTCTGCTAGTCAGTGATCTTCTGCTTCTCGAGTTTTATTTATTGATAATCAATAACCCGACGACATATTAATATACCGGTTGGGATAAGCTCTCGAAGTCTATTTCTGGAGAATTTAACGGTTTATAAATCCATTCAGTGTACAAAAGTTGTAATCAAAACAGTGTGAGATGTATAGAAATATAATTCCACAAGTCACTGTAGCATGTATAATACGGGGCACTGTAGCAAGTCATTGTAGCAGAGTATTTAAACCATTTTAGGGTTTTATTGTGATAACTTAAAGAGGGGAGAACGTGGGAGAGGCTGCAGCTCTGGAATTCTTTCATCTCTTGGAGTTCTGTCTCTTATACACATCTAGATGTGTATAAGAGACAGTCCTAAGAGATTTCATCAAATTTAATAAGTTTTCCCTTCCCCTTTCATTTTCTGGAATGTCTCCATATTTTATTGTATTTACCGACGTTTCTAAACATGTGTACTGATTTGAAATTGGGTTTGAGGGTGATTTCAAAGCCCCTGATATGGTTTTTGTAAGTTTGATTGTGGTCAAGAAGTTGTTATCTCAATTTTCTAATTGAGAGTTGCTTGTATTTTTCCCATATCTAATGCTTATGATTGCTTGCTGGATTGTATTTGGGTGGCCACTGAATATAATCTGGATATTGTCTATTGCTAGACTAGAAATCTTGATCCGTAATTGTCTTGAATTTCTAATCATTAGTAGCAAAATTGTGATCACAGATTGCAATTGGAGAATATAACCTAAGTTAAATAATTCGAGATTGTGTGTTTATTGCTGAGATCAACCTGTCTTTCTTTTCGTAATGCATCCATTGAATTAAATTTAGAGAGCTTGTTCTAGCTTGTTTAATGGATAGAGATTAAATAAGAGCCTGTTTTATTTAACAACAAAGTAAGGGAAAGATTTGGGTAACAAGGCTTGTTGTTATCTACGTTATATTTTCAATGGTGTAATTGTATGCAAATTCTGTGATTAATTCGCAAATCCATATGCTTGTGGTAGAGAATAATCCTTTAACCAGATTTCTTTCATTGTGTATCTCTCAATTGATTTAACTTTGCATTGTATTATTCTTCATTTGCTTTCGTATTGAGTTTAGTTAATCAATCAACAAAAACCCCCATTTATTCTGTTTTCGCTTTCGAATAACAAATTTAATTAGAATTAATCCTCGTGGGAACGATATCTTACTCATCACTTTTATTACTTGCACGACTAGTATACTTGCTAGTTTCGAACGCATCAAGTTTTTGGCGCCGTTGCCGGGGATTGATTTTCAATCGACTTTGTTATTTTGTTTTTCAGTTGTTGAATTCATACTTTCTTGTTTTTCTTTTCTAGATTGTTTTGTGTTTAGACAACATGGCAGTAATCTTCTATCAATTCAGTAGCGGATTTGAGCCACAAGTACCATGGAGAGTAAATGAGGTAAGCACTCCGAACATTGAACAACAACTTTCTGAGCTAACCTCTCTTGTGGAAAACATGGCTGTAGGAGATATGCAAAATCTTATGAATGCGGGATATATTCTACGATGAAGCATCCAATCGACATGTATCCAACTTTACAAGAAGAATATATGGAACAAGCCAATGCCATGGGTGGATTTCCAGGACAACCGAGGCAATGGTATGATCCTTTCTCTAGCACTTACAATGCTGGATGGGAAGATCAACATAATTTTAGTTACTGGAATCATCA
>SNVD02008526.1:0-10902 GCA_013180625.2 Boswellia sacra
GTATTATACATGCTACAGTGATGTGTGGAATTACATTTCTATCCTTCTCACACTGTTTTGATTACAACTTTCGGTACACTGAATGGATTCATAAACCGTAAATTTCTCCAAAAAGTAGACTTCGAGAGCTTTTCCACGGTATACTGATATGTCATCGGGTTCATTTGTATATCAATACAATTAAATCCGAGAAGATGGTTGACTAGCAGAGGTGAAAATGAAGGGTTTTACTCCATTTTTGTGCAAGTTGCTCCAAAACTCCTACAAACATCAAAACCACACAAAAACATAAAAATACCAAGGATATAGCAAAGAAACATGGACGAATTGATTATGAAAATTTGATATATAAATAGACACTTTATCAAACCCCACCGAAGCATATCTCATTTTTGTCAAATCTTGGGGCGATAAATCTGCATCGAGCAACGCCCACCGAAATTATATGTCCCCCATGTGTCAAATTTGAGATTTTAACGTAGTGTATATATACATTCTGCATATTTTCATATGTCATTCCATAACCTGTCTTGCCATTGAAAAGCATAATATCTAACGTGTCTTACACAAGATTAGAGCACTTGTAGAAATGGAGAAAACACCAATTCGGCGATTCCGCAATATATGCGTATTTTGCGGATCGCAATTTGGTAAAGATGGAGAGTTTACCACAGCAGCTCTTGATCGTGGTAGGACATTAGCTGCGAGGGGTATTCATTTGATTTATGGAGGGGGTAGTCTTGGGTTAATGGGGTGTGTGTCGACAGCTGCATCCTTGGGAGGAAGTAAAGTTCTCGGCATTATACCTAAACCATTAGCTGTGCGAGATATCGTAGGCAACACAATCGGGGAAGAGTTACAAGTCTCTAGCATGCATGAGCGTATGGCACATATGGTTGTTAAGTCCGATGCATTTATAGCTTTACCCGGTGGTTATGGCACATTAGAGGAGATATTTCAAATCACCTTTTGGGCACAGCTAAACATCCATAAAAAACCCATTGGTTTGTTAAATGTCAATAACTTTTTTGATGGTTTGTTGTCTTTTCTTGATCAAGCGGTAGAAAAAAATTTTATCTCACCATCAGCGAGGCAAATCCTTGTTACAGCTTCAACGGCAGGGGAGTTAATTGACAAACTACACGAATTCGTCTATTCGCCTGATCCAACAACAGCTCGGATTGATTGGTTTGGAGAAGGCAATAAGAGGCGTAAACTGGATTTAACACTCCATCTGTAATCTCTATTTGCTGGTTTGCATTGTTTTCATTTGCTTTGTTTTTATTGTGTTTATTTGAGTTTTTTTTCAGGTTGTTTCTTTTGTCCCAGGTAATATTTTCTAATCTTGGCTTTTAGAGTGGTGGCTTAAAAAGTTCAAGTTCTCTTGAAACGCATTCTGGATTTTTTTTTAATCCATAATGGCTGAATAAGGAGGCTAACTTCTAAACTTTTTAGACCCATTCTAACTGACTTGTTTGTATTTACTGATTTGTTGGACTTTATTATTTTCTGAGTAAGTTTAGTTTTATGTAATTTCGAGTTGTTGTGTGTTTTTGTCTTTATCAGTTTCGATTCGAAAAAAAAAAAACATTGTGGAAAAACTTGAGAATGGCAGAATATGGGGTTTTCTTAACTCTTGAAACGCATTCCCTCTCAATAAATCTGTAGTTTGTTTATTTCATGTTGTTTGAAGTGTCTTGTTTCTTGTTTTGTTCCTTCATACTAAAGGTATATAGGCTGGAAACCTTAAGTCTGCGGGCTACTGGTCCTAAGGATTGTTGAAATATACAATCTTGACTCAGGTGTAACAACGCCACGTACCTCTTTTCTTGCATTTTGTGGGTCGATGATAAGATAATGATTGAATTAAGATAACTCTTGGAAAATGATAAATGATGCATGGATCTGTGTGCTTGAAATGTTTATTGGTTTTCGCTTTGCTTTTGATTCTTTGCGCAACATTGAGCACTGAGCTATTATCACTGAGTTATTTGTTCACTTAGAGAAAGTTTATGTAATTTAATTGCTTCTTCAGATTTCAATGAATTCTAGAACTTGTTTGATGGTCACTCGAGGCGAAATCCTAGACTGTGCAACATTGGGGAAATGATTTAGGCCAACTTTGGACCGTTTGAGCCTTAATAGCCAACCTTGACTGAAATTGATCCCTAGTTACCCCTTTGAGCCTCTGTAAGCCTTTTTCATTGTTAACTCACTAAAAGATTTCCTAACCTCAAATGAATTTGTTCCAAACAGTTTATCCCTTACCTATGAGCATGTAGATCATTCACAATTAAATTCTGAGCTATTTTCTGGTTTTGGGAAGTTAGAGGAGGTTGGGATGTATCATGAGCAATACAAGTGAGTTCCATTGTGTTTGGAAAAAAAAAAAAAAAAAGAAAAACAAAAAAAAAAAGCCAATCTGTACCTATCGTCCACATACTTACACATTGAGGACAATGTGTTGTTTAAGTGTGGGGGAGGGGAAGTGTAATAAAAAAAAGAAAAAAAAGAAAAAAAGAAGAAAAAAAGAACAAAAGAAGAAGAATAAGAGATCTATACCCTTAATGTTCTTAAAAAGAATGAAACAACAAAGTGTGGGGGGTGTAGTTTTCTTTTGTTTTCTTAAAAAAAAAAAAAGATTGAGTGTTCTAAATAAGTTTGGGGATGTAACCTGGTGAATTGAAATGAAGTTGTGTTATAGGGTTGAGCTCTACATAGTCTTGAATGATTTATGTGTTTGTTGGTGATTTGAGCCAAATTATTATCCTTTATCATACCTTCACCCAAGCCAAACGTTACAAGCTTAATAAAGTCCTACTTGATCCTTGGTGTTGTGCATGTCTACATTAGTGGAGAGTGACTTGCAAAGCAGGCCTATGGAGTTCATTTATACACACATCTTCAATATTAAATATGATTCATTTTTATGCATAAACTCATATGGTTTACAAGTGATTAGGTGAGAATGGCTCTACACACACACACTTGAGGAATTGAAGTGAAGCGAAACTAATCTTTCGGATAAAATTGTTGATCATGTGCATTATTTTGAAGTTTTCCTTGGGTTATAATTAAGTACAATCTTTGAGGCCTATTTGCAAGTTGAAGCATTTGTGTGTGTTTTAATTTTTCTTTGATTCTTTTTCGGTTTAAGTTTTATTTCAACATTGTCCCCGTAGTTGCTCGAGGACTAGCAAAGTCCTAGTGTGGGGGAAATTTTGATAAGTTCCATTTTTTTTTTTTTTTTTAAAAAATGATTTCATTTTCATATCAATTCGTCCATGTTTCTGTGCTATATTCCTTGGTCTTTTTATGTTTTTGTGTGGTTTTGATGTTTGTAGGAGTTTTGGAGCAACTTGCACAAAAATGGAGTAAAACCCTTCATTTTCACCTCTGCTAGTAAACCATCTTCTCGTATTTAATTGTATTGATATACAATGAACCCGATGACATATCATATACCGTTGAAAAGCTCTCGAAGTCTACTTTTCGGAGAAATTTACGGTTTATGAATCCATTCAGTGTACCAAAAGTTGTAATCAAAACAGTGTGAGAAGTGTAGAAATGTAATTCCACAAATCACTGTAGCATGTATAATACGGGATACTGTAGCACATTACTGTAGTAGAGTATTTAAACACATTTTAGGGTTTTATTTCATAACTTGAAGAGGGGAGAACGTGGAGGAGGCTGCATCTTTGGATTTCTCTCATCTCTTGGAGTTCTTGAAGGAGAAAGAAGGCTTGGAAAGAGGAAGAACTACAATCTTAAAAGATTTTCATCAAATTTGCTAAGTTTTCCCTTTCCCCTTCATTTTCTGGAATGTCTCCATATTGTATTGTATTTGTATTATGTCTGAATATGTGTAACTAAATCTGAATTGGTTGAGGGTGATTTCAAAGCCCTTGATATGGATTTTGTGAGTTGATTGTGTAATAAATTGTTATCCATTTCTCTAATTGAAGTTGCTTGTATTTTCCCATATCTAATGCTTATGATTGCTTACTGATTGTATTTGGAATGGCCAACTGAATATAATCTGGATATTTTCTATTGCTAGACTAGAAATCTTGATCCGTAATTGTCTTGAATTTCTAATCATTAGTAGCAAAATTGTGATCAGAGATTGCAATTGGAGAATACAACCTAAGTTAAATAATCCTAGCTTGTGTGTTTATTGCTTAGATCAACCTATCTTTCTTATCGTAATGCATCCATTGAATTAAATTTAGAGAGCTTGTTCTAGGTTGTTTAATGGATAGAGATTAAATAAGAGCCTGTTTTATTTAACAACAAAGTAAGGAAAGATTGGGATAACAGAGCTTGTTGTTATCTACGGTTGATAATTTCAATGGTGTAATTGGATTACAGTTCTATGATTAATTCATAAATCCATATCTTGTGGCAGAGAATGATCCCTTAACCAGGTTAATCTCATTGATTTTTCACTCCATTTTATTTTGTGTTGTATTATTGTGCATTACATTAATATTTCATTTAGTTAATCCATCAACAAAACCCCCCCTGTTTAGTTTATTGTTGCTGGAAAATAACAAATTCAATTAGAATCAATCCTCGTGGGAACGATATCTTACTCATCACTTTATTACTTGTGCGACTAGTATACTTGCTAGTTTTCAACGCATCAGGTAGTGACTTAAGCTCCAAGGTATTGGCTTTCATCACAGAAGGAAGAAGTTTCTCATTAGATAAAGTAAATTGAATGTACAAAACATCATACTATTTGTGGTTATTGCTATGGTCTCATCTAAGCTTGCCACAGCTTCCTTTATTTCTTTGGACACTTGTATCAAAATTCCTGACTCATTGGAATTTTCTGTCCCTATATGCTCACTAATAGCTACATCCAATCCATTCTTGCGAGTTAACTCAAAATATTGTTGTGACAAAGAATCAACAACGTCAACTGCAAAAACATAATGTAAGTCACTAGAGTACCTCATTGCCTCAAAAATATTGAAACATATCACCTGCCCGATCAAACTCTATGATTAGGAGTTTGATAGGTGTCTATTTTATGTATTACTTTTATATCAATTCGTCCATGTTTCTTTGCTATATTCCTTGGTATTTTTATGTTTTTGTGTGGTTTTGATGTTTGTAGGAGTTTTGGAGCAACGTGCACAAAAATGGAGTAAAACCCTTCATTTTCACCTCTGCTAGTCAGTGATCTTCTCGGATTTAATTGTATTGATATACAATGAACCCGACGACATATTATATACCGTTGGAAAGCTCTCGAAGTCTATTTCTGGAGAAATTTACGGTTTATAAATCCATTCAGTGTACCAAAAGTTCTAATCAAAACAGTGTGAGATGTATAGAAATATAATTCCACAAGTCACTGTAGCATGTATAATACGGGGCACTGTAGCAATTCACTGTAGCAGAGTATTTAAACACATTTTAGGTTTTTATTTTCATAACTTGAAGAGGGGAGAACGTGGAGGAGGCTGCATCTTTGGATTTCTCTCATCTCTTGGAGTTCTTGACGGAGATTGAAGGCTTGGAAAGAGGAAAAACTACAAATCCTAAGAGATTTCATCAAATTTGCTAAGTTTTCCCTTTCCCTTTCAGTTTCTGGAATGTCTCCATATTGTATTGTATTTGTATTCTATCTGAATATGTATAACTAAATCTGAATTGGTTGAGAGTGATTTCAAAGCCCTTGATATGGTTTTTGTGAATTGATTGTGCAAGGAATTGTTATCCAATTCTCTAATTGAAGTTGCTTGTATTTTCCCATGTTTACTGCTTATGATTGCTTGCTGGATTGTATTTGGGTGGCCAACTGAATATAATCTGGATATTGTCTATTGCTAGACTAGAAATCTTGATCCGTAATTGTCTTGAATTTCTATTCATTAGTAGCAAAATTGTGATCAGAGATTGCAATTGGAGAATATAACCTAAGTTAAATAATCCGAGCTTGTGTGTTTATTGCTTAGATCAACCTGTCTTTCTTTCATAATGCATCCATTGAATTCAATTTAGAGAGCTTGTTCTAGGTTGTTTAATGGATAGAGATTAAGTAAAGAGCCTATTTTATTTAACAACAAAGTAAGGAAAGATTGGGATAACAGAGCTTGTTGTTATCTACGGTTGATAACTTCCATGCTGTAATTGGATGACAATTCTACGATTAATTCGCAAATCCATATCTTGTGGTAGAGAATGATCCCTTAACCAGATTTCTCTCATTGATTTTTCACCCAAATTAACTTTCTGTTTTGTTATTCTTCATTTATATTCTTAGTTCATTTAGTTAATCATTCAACAAAACCCCCCCTCTTTAGTTAATTGTTGCTGGAAATAACAAATTCAATTAGAATCAATCCTCGTGGGAACGATATCTTACTTATCACTTTATTACTTGTGCGACTAGTATACTTGCTAGTTCGAACGCATCAAGTTTTTGGCGCCGTTGCCGGGGATTGATTTTCTAATCGATTTGTTATTTTGTTTTCATTGTTAATTCATATTTTCTTTGTTTTTCTTTTTCTGATTGTTTGTGTTTAGACAACATGGCAGTAAACTTCTATCAATTCAGTAGCGGATTTGAGCCACAAGTACCATGGAGAGTAAATGAGGTAAGCACTCCGAACATTGAACAACAACTTTTTGAGCTAACCTCTCTTGTGGAAAATATGGCTGTAGGACATATGCAGAAATCTTATGCATGTGGAGTATATTCTACCATGGAGCATCCAATAGACATGTATCCAACTTTACAAGAAGAAGATATAGAACAAACCAATGCCTGTCTCTTATACACATCTAGATGTGTATAAGAGACAGGTATGATCCCTTCTCTAATACTTACAATGACGGATGGGAAGATCACCCTAATTTCAGTTACTGGAATCATCAACCAATCACTCCAAATGTGATACCAACTCGGCAAACAACGTTTCAATCAACCTAGAGTGCAGAAACCATTCAAATGCAACACCACCAAGCCAATCCAGCACCGCAACCAGCTTCACAAACACTCAGGTATCGTCTCTCGAAAGATAGTTGTAATGCATTGCCACTAACCACAATGCAAATTGCCAGGCAGAGAAAACGGGGGAAAGTATCCAAAAAACTCCCTGGCAAATCAAATTGGGACAATGGCACTAGCTATGAGCATAAATTCTGAGGGCAAGGCTCAGAAGAATGATCTTAGTCAAACGAGATCAATCCAAGACGAGAATTCTTTGTGCGATAACTTTGCAAAATGAAGAGCAATTAGATGTCCTGCCAAAGAAATCACAAACTGATGAAGGAGATGCCACCACTTCCATCATGAACAAAACACTGACTTCTCAGGTAAATCCTATAACTCCCATTCCTTCATATGTTTCTCCTCTACTTTTTCCTAGTAGATTTAAAAAATCGAAGAAGGAGGAACAAGAACAAGAAATCCTGGAAACTTCTCACAAAATAGAGGTAAATATACCACTTCTGGATGCTATCGAGCAAGTACCTCATTATACAAAATGTCTCAAGGAGTTATGCACCAGCAAAAGAAAGTTAAAAAGAAATGAGAAAGTAAGTGTGGGGGAAGATGTTTCAGCTGTATTGCAAAGAAAAATTCCTCCGAAATGAAAAGATCCAGGTACGTTCACCATTCCATGCACTATTGGTAATACCAAGTTTGAAAGAGCTATGTTAGATAGAAGCATCTATTACGTCTGCCATATTCTATTTTGCCTCCTGAAATCTTGACCTTTTGCGGAAAACTGGATTACCATTCAGTTTGCTGATCATTTTAATGGACATATCGCAAAAGAGTGTGGAAGATAGTGCTTGTGCAGGTAATCAATTGGTTTTTCTCAGCAGCCTTCTAGGTCCTTAAAATAGAGGATGAGACATCTCCTAATCCAACACCGATTCTTTTAGGGAGGCCATTCTCGAAAACTGCTAGAATCAAGATTGATGTTCATTATGGCACTTTGTCCATAGAGTTTGATGGCAAGGTGATATGTTTTAATATTTTTGAGGCAATGAGGTACCCTAGTGACTTGCATTCTGTTTTTGCAGTGGATGTTATCGATTCTTTGGCAAAACAACTTTTTGAGTTAACTCGCAAGGATGCATTGGAAGTAGCCATTAGTGAGCACATAGGGGCAGAAAATTCCAGAGAATCGAGGAAGTTGATACAAGTGTCTAAAGAAGTGGCGGAAGCTGTGGCAAGCTTGGATGAGACTATAGCTATCACCACAAATAGGTATGATGTTTCGTACATTGAATTGCCTTTATCTAATGAGAAACTTCTTCCTTTTGTGATGAAAGCCAATACCTTGGAGCTTAAGTCACTTCCAGATCATTTGAATCATGAATTCTTGGGTGAGAATGATACTTTGCAAGTTACAAAGGAAATGGGCCTTGCACGAATACAAGAAGAGAAACTCCGTTGTCCGAATACTTACAGATCACAAAAGAGCTATTGAGTGGACAATTGTTGACATCCAAGGCCCATCCATATGCATGGACCGTATCTTGTTAGAAGAGGGATCCAAGCCCATTAGAGAAGCACAACGGAAATTGGATCCTCCCATGATGGAACCAACGTCAGGCTGAGGACGTTAAACGAAGCGCTTATTGGGAGGCAACCAATGTTTTTGAAAAAAAAAAAGAGAAAATAAAATGAGGTAATAATGATCGATTTTTGTGTCTCGAGGAGATTCCTTTCATAGGCCATCAAATTGATCAGGTTTTATCTCTCTTTGCCATCTGTCTCATTTGTTTTTATATTCTTTACTTGTTTTTGACTTTTGTTTGCTATTGTGTTGTTATCTCTTTTATGTGTCTTTAGTTTCGTTTCTGCTCTTTTCTTTTCCTTCCTTTTTTGTTTAATTTGATTATTCTGTGCTGTAGAGCTCATTTGCAACAAGGATTGAGGTGGAAACACCGAAACAAGAATTGACAGCCAGGGTTCGAAAGTTTGAAACGAGGCATATCTGGAGAAGAACAACTCAATCGTATGATCGGTAATATCTCTCCATTAGATGTCTCGTTCAATGGATGCTGATATCTTTCTATCGAACCTTCGTAAAGATTTCCCTTCACTTCCTCAAAATGCTGTGTTTAAAATTTATAAAGTACGGATGACTAGACTTTGGGCATTGATGCTCCTAAATGTGCCTGCTGATATCCGATGGCTTATCGAAGCCAAGGTGAGATTGTACGGTGAGCCGGACATTAATCTCGCAAAATACATGCCTGGTCTAGGAAAGAGCTACTACGCCAAGAGGCGAAGAGCGAAAAGGTAACAAGTATGTTATAAATGTGCTAGATGGAATTGTAACCAGACTTGTCGTTCATTAGGTTTTGCGTCCAGGAATAGAGAAGATAAACTTTCATTTATGAAGAATGGTTTGAGTAATGAGTCGCTGGATAATGTTTTGTTAACTCTCGAGTCACATTCTTGTGGACTTGTTCAGCGTGAATTGCTTAATCTATGGACACAATTTCGTGATGAATTACAGTGTTATAGTCTAGGGAATCTGACTAAAAACAACCCTGTTTGCCAGTTTAAAAGAAAACTGGATGGGAAGCAAATCCCCGACTCATAGAAGGCGTTTCAGCCGTTACTGGACGTAAAACCAGAGTAAGATGTGAGCCACTAATTCATACAAATATACGTGTAGAGTTGAATGGTGGGTGTTGTAGGTCGAATTTTGATGCGGTTCTGGTTATCGTTTTGAATCTGATTAATCCAATGTTGAGATTTGTGTGATTGTTGTTGTTGGTTGTAGTTGTTTGTTGGTTAAAGTTTCAAGTTTTCTTTTTACAAACCAAGATGACTACCCCTGATATATAAGGCACAGGGAAGACAAGTGGGCGGTTTTGATCAACCTCCGCGAAAAGTATATCTTTACTTTTCAGTGCGTCCCTGTGCGGAGACAAGTGTGGAGGTTTTGTCAACCTCCACCGAAGGTGTATCTCCATTTTCCATGCTTCACGTGGGAGACAAGTGTGTAGGTTTTGTCAAACCTCGCCGAAAGCATATCTCATTTTTTCAAATCTTGGGGCGATAAATCTGCATCGAGCAACCCCCACCGAAAGTATGTCCCATGTGTCAAAATTTGAGAGTTTTATGGGTGTATATATACATTCTGCATATTTTCATATGTCATTCCATAACCTGTCTTGCAATTGAAAAGCATAATATCTAACGTGTCTTACACAAGATTAGAGCACTTGTAGAAATGGAGAAAACACCAACTCGGCGATTCCGCAATATATGCGTATTTTGTGGATCGCAATTTGGTAAAGATGGAGAGTTTACCACAGCAGCTCTTGATCTTGGTAGGACATTAGCTGCGAGGGGTATTAATTTGATTTATGGAGGGGGTAGTCTTGGGTTAACGGGGTGTGTGTCAATAGCTGCATCCCTAGGAGGGAGCAAAGTTCTCGGCATTATCCCTAAACCATTAGCTGTAAGAGATATCGTAGGCAACACAATCGGGGAAGAGTTACAGGTCTCTAGTATGCATGAGCGTATTGCACATATGGTTGTTAAGTCCGATGCATTTATAGCTTTGCCGGGTGGTTATGGTACATTAGAGGAGATATTTCAAATCACCTCTGGGGCACAGCTAAACATCCATCGGAAACCCATTGGTTTGTTAAATGTTAATAATTTTTTTGATGGTTTGTTGTCCTTTCTTGATCAAGCTGTAGAAAAAATTTCATCTCACCGTCAGCAAGGCAAATGCTGGTTACAGCTTCAACTGCAGGAGAGTTAATTGAAAAACTACAAGAATTCGTCTATTCACCTGATCCAACAATGGCTCGGATAAATTGGTTTGGAGAAGGCAACAAAAGGCGTCAACTGGATTTAACCCTCCATCTGTAATCTCTATTTGCTGGTTTGCTTCGTTTTTGTTG
>SNVD02008527.1:0-10774 GCA_013180625.2 Boswellia sacra
CGTTTGCTTTGCCGGGCGGCCGATTTCTCTCGATCAGCCGATGGCGCTCATGAGCTGGGCCACACAAGACGCGCGACCACCACTGTGGCCGCGCCGGTAGCTGGCCAATAAATTAGCGCGCGCACATTTATCAGGCGCTCGTGCGACCGCATATCTGGCGCCAGTCTCGCTGGCCAACATTGAGCTCGTCAGTCTCGCACTGCCCCCGCCATGGCACTCGATTGGAGGAGGCGATAAGCTAATGAAGGACAAATTAAAGCCCCACTTCAATAGGGCGCGTGTGCGATATGAGTGCCTGAGACTGGCTAGAGGTTCGGGCGAGTGCAGTCTGTCGTGGTGGCGGCGGCGGCGGCGGCGGCGGCGGCGGAGCTGCTCGTTGTTGTTGTTGTAACTCGAGTTGCGCCTGCACGCGCTCAATTAAATAAATCGCACCACTCAGTGCGAGCGCGCGCGTGTCCACATTTGCGCGTACGGGCGAGCTCGCGGGCAACGAATTGCATTCATTTGGCGATTTTGTTGCCGATCAAACGAGCGCACGAGAAGGTCGAGTCTGAGTGAAGATAAAGACGACGACGACGACGACGACGACGGAACCACCAGAAACAACAAGAACAAGAGCGCCGCCAGAGAGATCGAGTTCAATCTTGATCGCGCTCGAATCGATTTGCGCGCTAATGAGCGTGGCCGCGCGCACGTAACTCTCTGCTCGTGGTCGCGGTGGCCGAGGGCGAGCGACACGAAGACGCCCACCAACACGCACTCACTTTCACACGTTTGCGCGCACGGGCGACAAATTGCAGCCCAGTTGCAGCGCCGCGCAGCCGTCTAATTGGCGGCGCCGGTTGCGCAATTTTGTCGCGCCCCCACAGCGAGGGCGCGGATGCAAATGGCCGGCCACCTGAACAAAGGTCAAGCTGGCGCGCGCGGCTGCGTGTGGCCGGCAAGCGACGAGGAAACAATCGCCGGAACAAGTAGGCCGCGCAACACAAGAGCATCTTGTTAGCGGTGGCCACGCCAACCAATTCAGCGCCACGCCGGCGGCCGCGAGCGCAAGGCAAACAAACAAGTGGCCCAAATGTTCACACGCTGCCATAAGTAACTTTCGGCCGGCGCTGTTGTTCTCGCGCTCTTTCAGGCGCTCGGCCAAAGTCCATACTGCAATCAGTCAATGCGCAGGCCCTCAAGCGAGCCGGCGCGCGAGCGGGCGAGCGAGCGAGCGAGAGTCTTAGCGCGCACGCCCGCGAGACAATGGGCTCGCGCGAGAACGCGCGCCCGTCTGTTTGAGTGGGCAAAGTGTGCACGAGCAGCCGAGACAATTGCAATCTCTCAATGCCTTTAAATGGCCACTCCACAGGCCGGCGCCCGCGCCTACCTGTCCGCGCTCGCGTCTTCACCTGTGCTCGAGATTTATAATTTCACCTGAGAGCGCGCGCTGCAGCGGCCACGCGCCTAAGTGGCCGCCGAGCGGCCGCGGCGACTCCTTGTCTCGCTGCCGGCCGGCTCTTTGTTGTTGTTGTTGGTGTGTGTGTTGTCGTGGTCGTCGGGTCGTGGTCGGCCTATCGTCGGCGTTGCGCATACGCTGCTGTCGTATGGCGTTTCTGGCTGGCCGTTTTTATTAACAAGGTAAAGAGCTGACTCAACTGACTGGCGGCGCTGGCGAGTCAAAACAATTCGCCGCCAGCGCGCGCGCAATTGAAACCGGCCCAGCGACCGGCAATCAAGCGCTGATTTGCATTTACGACACAACTTTGCGGCCCGACTTCGTTCGGTTCGACTCGACTCGAGTTGACTCGACTCGACTCGACTCGACTCGAGTCGGCCCGGCCCCTCGAGTCGAGCTCGCAATGGACGAGCTCGGCGCTCGTGAGCGGCCGGTGGACATAAAACGCGACCAGCGCGCGAACGACAACATAAACTTGTGCCTGGCGAACTGGCGCGCGGCCTCGACTCGCGTCGCTCGCGTGTGCCGACCAATTAGTCCGATTTCCGGCCGCATCGCGGGCGCGTCCGCTCGGCGCTCGTTAGTCGGGCGGCCGTCGGGACCAAAGTGGCGAGCCGCACAAGTGCCAGATGTCAACGTGTCTCCTGGCCTTTGTTTGTCTCTCTCTCTCTCTCTGCGCTTGCGGCGCGCTAATTGATTCCCGCGCGCGCCCGCACTGGTCACGCAAACTCGCGCCGCCGGAAGTCGCCGGTGCTCCTGCGAGTGCGACCACCATTATCGTGATTATTGGCCACGATTATTAGCGTGACGGCGCGGCGCGCGCACCCCAGTGGATGCGGGCAAGTTCCCATATCGTACGCGGCGGCGGCGGCGGCGGCGGCCAATTTTGCATCGCTCGCGCCCATTGTCCGGGGCGCGCAAGTTGCCAAAAGTCTGCCACCGACGAGCAGGAGCACGACTTTTGCAGCTGTGGCGCACTCGCGTCGACAGCCGGCCGACGAGTTCTTTTTTCGCCGGCGCCCCGCCGATTGAATAACAAATTCGCGCGCGCGCGGCGGGCCCAAATTTTATTAGCATCAAATGTGGCGCACCGACGGCCAACTTGGCGACGGCCACGACCACGAAGATTCTCGAGGAAGAGCTGAATTTGAAATGAGCGTTTGGGGTGCGGGCGAAATTTGTCGCTCGTTGCGTTGCGTTTGCCTTTCGAATGGGCCGGCCGACGCGCGCGCGTTGTTTCCGAGTTTGCGAGTTTGCGAGTTTCCAAGTGGCGACAGGCGGCCGCCGACGCCCACCGACGGGCGCCGATGAGTCACTCGAGCGAACTCGATCATACTCGCGGCCGCGCGGATATCGCACGCGGCCCGCGCGCGAAAATATAATAATTTGCGCCCCGCCGACTCCTTGGGGTATTTACGAGGCGCTCAAGATTATCTCATTATTGTCGTGGGCGCCCGCGAGCCGAGCGAGTGGGCCCGGCGCCTGCTTGTCGCGCGGGCCGGACTTTAATCCGTTTCGGCGAGCGGCGAGCGGGCGATAATCAGCGGCCGAGCTCGTAATTGGCCGCTCGCGTCGCCTCGGCCGCGACAAGTTTCATCTCGCGCGCGCTCCAGATTTTGCGCCGCACTTTGGCCAGGAATTTCCAGCCACGACCACGACCACGACGACGACGACGACGACGAGGACGTTAAATTTGTGCTCCAAACGACCACGACGACCACGAGACTGATCGCAGTCGACGGGCGATTTTTAGCTTTTAAATTTAGTGGCTCTCTCGGGCGGCCGTGTTGTCGTTCGGGCGCGGGCCGAATTTAGTGGGCGCCAGCGAGCGCCAACAGTTTGCCGGCTCGCGCGCGTGTTGACATTGCGCACTTTTATGGAGCTCGAGGGAAGCCAATTCGACGTCGTCGGCCGCGACCTCTCGGCGGCCTCGAAGGCCAGGCCAGCGCTCGAGCGGGCGAGCGGGCGAGCGAGCGAGACAACTGCCAGGCTGAACTCGGCCGCCAACTTGAGGCTCGCTGAACTCGTGGCGGCGGCGGCGGCCAGTTGACGGCCCACGACGACGACGCCGACGACGGCGAGCAACAATAATAAATAAAGCGGCCGAATCCATTGCGGCGCACGCCATTCATCAGGCCGTAGTCGTGGTGCTGGTGGTGGTGGTCGTCGTCGTGGCGCTGACATTTGGCCGCCTCGGGCCGCCGATTACGCGAGCAAAAAAGTCGCTGGCTCACTCGTTCGCGTGGCGCCGCTTTCAATTAAAAATCGGCCGCCACCGAATCTGAGCGCCGGCGCGCCAGTCGGCCTGCTGGTAGTCGCAGTCGTCGCCCGCGCGCTGATCTAAGCTAAACTCGCGCGCGCGTGTAACCGATGCCGCCGAGGGCGCTCGTGGCGACGCCGCCGAGTGGGCGACACTCCGAGTGCGCATAGAGCGCGCACTGGGCTCGACGGAGATGTGCGCCCCCGGGAGGCCCTATAAGTTGGCCTTGTCGAGCGGCTTGTTTGCTCGCGCACTAAAAGCATTTGCATGCACTCGTCGTCATCCTCGTCATCCTCGCGCCCGTTCGTCGTCGTCGGCTGCGAGCGGGGGCGGCCGCCGGGCGCACTCGGGCCCGCATCCGCCGGCTGCTACCTGTCGCCTGATTGGTCTCGAGTGCGCCGGCGCCGATAATTGGCCCACGCTTGTTCTTTTCATTTACGCGCCGTCGACTCAAATTGATGGCGATCATTAGGAGGCAGCGGCGCGCGCGCGCCCGTCGCCCACGACCTTGCCGAGTCCCCCGGGCGGACTTTGGGGTGCAAGCGGGCGAGCGGGCGGCCGGATTCATTAGCTCACCGTCTCGGCAGCGGGCGCCCGCTCGGCGCGTGTCTTCTAGTCGATTGCGCAACGCTGGGCAGTGATTTACGGCCCCCGAGTGTCGCCCAGTGGGGCCGACGCATCGCGCGATCTGGCAATCAGGCCCGCGCTTGCGTGGCGCATTGTTGGCTTTGCGCGGGCTTTGCGCCCACAGCCGCGCCCGCCTGTGCGCGTCGCGCCTCTGCGGCCCATTGTTTGCACCTGTCACCTGCGTCCGCCTCGACGGCGGCGACGGCGCTTGATTATGTCCGGCCGCTCGAGCTCAAGGCGCAGGCGGCGACTCGAGTCGGAAGGAGCGAAATTGGAAAAAGCTTTTAAGAATGCTGGCCCGCTGGCGTGCGCCTGACAAGCGCCTGGGCCAATCTAAGTTGCGCCAGTCTGGGCACTCGCTCGCAGTGAGCGACGCCCAAGATTAGAGTCGCCGCCACCGCCGCCGCCACCGCCCCCGCGCCCGCGCCCGCACGGCCGGCCGCCACAGAAGATGATTGGCATTTGCGCTTCCGCGCCGCCGGAAGTGGGCCAGAGTGGCGCGCGTCGCCAGTCCGGCGTCTCGAGTGAGGAGGCGGCCGACTTGGGGCGACTCTGCGACTTGGCGACGAGCACGACGGGCACGACGAGCACGACCACGAGCACGACCACGACGACGACGGGCGCCAACGAGAACAAGAAGGAGCCAAAGAGCAAGTCGAGTCGGCCACTCGGGCGCGCGCAACGCGACTGACACGCGCACGCCCAGCGGCCATTCAATCAAAACGCGCGCGCGCTTGTTCGCTGTCATGTTCTAGCGCGAGTGTCATTTCTCGATGGAGATCGCCCCCGCCCCGCCCCGCCCCCACGCCCGCCCCGCGCCGCCGCCACGGCCCAGTTGTGCTCACTTATTCATCAGCCGGGCGCGCATGAGACGCACGCGGCGCCCCAGTCGCGCCAGCGCCCACAAGGGCCCACAGCGCCCGGCCGCGCCTGATTGATTGCAGACGGCCGGCCGCGCCCATAGTGCACCGCATCTCGGCCGAGTCGGCGGCGGCCTCGTCGCGCCTGAGCTGTCGCCCTGGCGGGCGCGCGACTCGCTCGAAGTGGGCCGCGCGCCAGCCGCCAACTCGATGGCCTCCGAAGGCTCTCGTTGGCGCCCATATTCGCGCCCGCGCGCGCAAAAGTCACGCACTCGCTCGCCCGTTTCCGCTCAACTTGCGTCCGCTCGAGGCGCTAATCAAGTGAGCTCGAGCCTCGGCCAAGTTCGTTCTCTCACATTCGTTCGCTCGTGGGCTCACTCGCTCACTCGCTCACTCACTCGCTCGCTCGCTTCAGTTTGCGCCCCGCGGAATTGAATGAAAATCAAATTGCCATCATCGTTTCATTCATTAGTCGCGGCCGGCCAGCTGTTGCGACGACTCGCCGCCGTCGCCGCCGTCGTCGTCGTCGTCGTCTGGACGCGCGCTCACAGCGCCGAGTCTGCGACGCGAAGCTCGACCAAGGCGACGACGGCGGCGAGGCGCCCGCTGGGCCCTCGAGCCGAGCCGAGCAGGCGATGATTTGCGCCATTTAATCAATTAATCAGCCGGCCCCTCGAGAGTGTGCGCGTGTGTCCGCGTGTGTGCGCGCAACTCGACGCTCGGCCCAAATGTCTCGCAGTTCCGGTCGGCGCCGTCTGCGCCGAGACGCGCTAATTGTCGCCCGCTCGCGCGTCTAATGAATCGCACGCCGGCCTCGGCAGTTATTTTAAACCGAAAGCTCTGCACTCGCGCGCCGCCTCAATTAGCGCCCGTTTGTTCTCTGTCGCCGGGACTCTTCACTCCCTCGGGCAAGCTTAATGATCTCTCTCGTCGACTCGACTCGCACTCGATTAGCTAACGGAATCTCTCTCTCTCTCTCTCTCTCTCGCCCCAAACTCGCCCCCTTCCGGATCGCCATAAACCACCACCGCGTGCCCATAGCGCACACGGGCGAGCTCGACCTCCAGTCGGCGGCCGCCTACGCCAACGGCGCCCCCGCGGGCGCCCAGGACGTGCTGAAGAGCAAGCTGCTGATCGGCGAGTTCGTGGTCGCCAGCCAAAACTACTCGAACTCGGCGGCGGCCAAGTCGCTGCTGGCGGAGAACATAGTCAAACTGGTGAGTAGCTCGGTCGGCTCGACCAGCGAACAGGTGCAACTCTGGAGTCGCACACGACTAATTAACGTGTTCCATATCGCACACACTCCAGATGGACCAAGTCTTTCTATCCACCGAAGTGAGACGCGTCTACTCGCGCATGGAGATCACCAACATCCGGTAAGTGGCCCCGCCGTGGCCGAGTCCAGCGCCACCATTGCGAAGTGCCAATTAGAAGAGCGCCAATTAACCTGACGAGTACACCTGCACACACTCCGCACCTGCGCGCAGCCCCAACCGGCCGCACGGCATTGTGATCGACTGCAACATTGTGCTGAGCGACTCGATCGCCTACGCCGCCCAGCAGTTCGGCATTGCGCTCTACGAGTCGCTCGCCAAGAGCAACGAGCGGCTCGCGGGCCAGCCCAACTTCATCATTGACAAAAGCTCATCAGATTCAACAGTAAGTAAACCCCCCCCCCCTCCCCCGCCTAACCTCTGGCTCTCTTGTGTGTGCGGAAGCCCGGCCGAGCATCTGGCAAGCTGTGGGCCGCGCGCGCCACACTGCACACTCGGCGCCGCCCGGGCCTCAGGTGCGTTCACCTCTGGCGCCGCTCTCGAGTGCGCCGCACTCGAAACGGCGCGGGGAAGCCATTTCGAGGGGTCCGACAATTAGACGGCAATCCGAATTATTATTCAATTGTTGGCTGGAATCGCGAGCGAGCGAGCGCGCGCGCCCGCCGACGGCCAACTTTTAATTGCCGCCCGCGAGCGGCGGCGAACGCGCCGGCCGATCTCGCGTGTGCGCTACTCGGCGCGGCTCAAGTGCGCCGGCGGCCTTTATTTGCGCGCCGTGCACACGACTCAAGGGCGGCGATGGCTGATATTTGCAACTGGCACTTCTGGCGAACTGCGCCGACCAGCGGCCAGAGCCAAATTGAATAATAATTTTAAACGAGCCCACGAGAACTCGCGGCGGCGAGAAAACGACCACGACACGACGACGACGACGACGACGAGCAAGAGGACGAGAAACGAGCGAGCAGAAGACTCGCGCGCGCGCGATCGCTGCAATCGGCAATTAATTAGTTCACCTGTTGCCAGCGAGTGCGCGCAATATGTCGGCCTTGATCTTGTGAGTGCGCCCGTCTGCTGGCGAGTGAGTGCGCCGAGTGCTCGAGGCGGCGCGCCGGCCAGCTGAACGTCGGCGGCGCGACTTTAATTGCCGCCCATCAGGCGAGCGGCGCGTCGTCACCAATCGAAAATGATGGAACGGCGCGCGCCGCCAGTGGCCGGGCGACACTGACGCGCTCGCGCCCGTCACGCCCTCGCCCATTAATCACACGCCAGTCGCGCGCTTTTTGCAACAAAGTTCTTCTTCTTCTTCATCTTCTTCTTCGTCTTCTTCATCTCGGACTCGTTTGCCGCCTCACCTGAGCGGCGGCCGAACCGTCGACAGCGTGGCCGCCACGGCGACGATTAAGCGTCGCGTCCGGCCCTCGATGGCGAGCTACGGATTCGGCCGGGCCGGCCGTCTGTTGCGCTCGACCATTAGCCGGGCGCGCACTCATTACCTGGCCGATAATTGTTTGTGCCCTTGCTCACGCGCACACGCACAAGCACACGCACACGCACACGCACACGCACACGAACGCATTTGTCCGCGCGCACTCATTTGCATTCGCACTCGCTCGGCGCTCCAATTGATTGCAGCGCCGCTCGCGCAACAACTCGCTCTCCAGCTGCACCTGTCCGGCCGAGTCGTGGGATTTTGCGGCTCGAGCGCCGGGCAACAAGCCCACTAATTAACAAACAAACAAACGGACGCCGTGCCGAATCGGCCACTCGCTCATATTGCGCCCGCGTCGGCAGCTGCGCTCGCGCCTCGACCGAGCCCAAGTCGGGCGAGTCGGGCCAATTAGGCGGCCAGGTGAGTGCTCGGCGCCGTGAGCGCGCGCTATTTATGACGCCGGCGCCGGACGTCGGAGGCGCGCGCGGGCGATTATGGAAAAATGAATCGCGCGCCGCGGCCAGCGGACACACAAAGGGCGCGCTGGTGGCGAGTCGGCCAGTTATTCAATAGGGTCGCCGCGCAACGTCGGCGTTTCCGTCGCGCCCAAGGCGCAGCGAATCTCAATGGCGCGCGCGCACTCACAAACAAAGACGCGGATCTTGGCCGTGATCCTTGGCCAGTCCACTGCGCGCGCGCACCTCCAACTCGCCGTGGCAGCGAACACGTCGCGGCCTGAGCTTCACCTGCGCCTCCTCGGCGCTCACCTGGCGGCCGCGCTCGCCTCATCGTCGTCCACGTCGGCCAACTCGCAGGCCAATTGGACGCGCGCAATCGTTACGATAAATTACCAACGAAATGGCTGAACCGCGCGCAACGAGCACTCGGCCGGCGCCGAAGCGAACGAGCGAGCGCCTCATTGTTATTGCGCCGCGACCGACGTTCGGCCGTTTGATATGACCGCCGGCCTCGTTGGCGCGACTCGCCTTTGATTGAGATCTCAAGCGCCGCGCTGGCGTGCGCATCCGGATCTCGAGCCCCCAGACCTGCGCCTCGTTTGCGGCCGGTGGCGCGGTGGCGCGGTGGCCTTTTTGCGGTCGTCTGTGCGCCGCTTGTGTTGTGCGCGCAACCAAATCGGGCGGAAGGAGCTCGCAACTCGCGGCCCGAGCGAGATGTTGAAGAGATTTCGCGCCCGATCGATTGCAAAGCGATCGCGAGCTCGACGGCGACGACGACCAAGACGACGACGACGATCGCTTCTATGAATTATCTGCTGCATAGGCGCGCAATTCCGCGCGGCGCCGGTGCGCTCCAGTGGCGCGCGCCATCGATAAGCCGCGCGCTTATCGGCGTCGCCTCGAGTTGTCACCTTCAGCGAGCGCGGGCTCGCCGGCGCCGCCGAGAGCGCTCAGCTCAGGTGAGAGAGCGCCCGCCGCCAAATGAGTCTCGGCTCGGACTCGACACCTGATAGCGCGCGGCCGACGGACATGCGCTGGCCGCAACACAATCTCGCCGTCGCCTAGGCAAATATGTCGGCCAGGCGCCAGGCTGCGGCTGCGCTTGCGCAACAGCCCTGCCGACTAAACTCGCGCAACTCGAGTTCCGGCGCCGCTCGGGTTGCGCGCTCGAGCTCGAGTCGGCGCCGGGCGCCTTGATGAACTGGCGGCCGGTGGCTTATCGCGCGAGTGTTCCATACGAAATGAGAATGCAGATGATTGCCGCCGCCGCGGCCCGAAGACGATGATCGAGCGCCGGCCGTCGGTGTCTCGCGGGCGCCCGACAGCAAGACGACGACGACCGCGGCGAGAAAAAGCCCAGTCGAGCTCAGCACTGCGAGGCGAGTCGACTCGGCGGCCAGACAAACAAACGGACGCGCAAACAAATGGAGCCGCGGATTTCGTTTCCCTTCGGCCGGTCGCCGAAATCGGGCGGCCGCCCGTTGGCCGCCCAATGGCCGGCCGAACTCGCTCGCGCTCGCTTTCCGCGCGCCGACCAAGATGTCGATGTGAGATAATCGAGCCGGCGGCCAGATAATGAGATGGAATTGGTGGCAGCGCCGCCGCCGCCAAGCGCGCGCGACCTGGACGCGCCGCCCCGCTCGGCTTCAATTTGCTTTGTCCTCGCCGCGCTCGACTTTTGTTCGTCGCGCGAACGCCGCCCGGCCGCCGCCCACGCGCCCGTCCACAAGATAAACTCGGCCCGCGCGCCACTCGTCCCCAGGGGCGAGCCGGCGGGGCGGAAGTTGCGCAACTTCGCGGCCACGGTCTTCCATTAGCACAGATGGAGCCAGCGCCGCTTTGGAGGGCTCGTTTGCTTTTGCCAGACGGCGCTGGCGACGCCCGTCGGCCGATACTGTTGGCGCGCCAGGCGGTGACAAATTAATGATTCTCTCTGTCGTTGGCCAAGGTGGCGGCGCGGGCGGCTGCAGCTCGAGCAAGTCGGCCGAGTGGCGCGAGACTGGGCGGGCTGAAAAAATATGTCTACAGCGGCGGGCGCGGACGCCTGAGAAGTCGTTGAACGACTGGCGAGAGAAGAAAGCCGAGCTCATCGGTCAACCCGCCCGCATTGTGAGTGTTGCGGCGGCGACGCCACGCGCGCGCTTTGTCCTCGCGGCGCCTAATCCGCTGCCCAGCCCCGCACTTGTCCAGCTCGCTCCTCGTCCTCTGGCTGTCAACTCGAGGCGGCGGCGGCGGCGGTGGCGGCGCTCGTGGCCACGCCAGCCAATCACATTGATCGGCCAATGATCGCCCAACGCTGGCTCGCCAACTCGGCGCCAACTCGACGCCAACTCGACGCATTCCAACCGCCCGACTGCCCGCATACTGACGACGTGGACGCGTCGGCCCGCCACCGTCGACGCAACACTCTAATGGTCGGCGA
>SNVD02008529.1:0-10822 GCA_013180625.2 Boswellia sacra
CGAGGATTGATTCTAATTGAATTGTTATTTTCCAGCAATAATAAACTAAACAGGGGGGGTTTTGTTGATTGATTAACTAAACTTAATACGAAAGCAAATGAAGAATAACACAATGCAAAGTTAAATGGATTGAAAAATCAATGAGAGACACTTGGTTAAGAGTTCATTCTCTGCCACAAGATATGAATTTGTGGATTAATTGTAGAGTTGTCATCCAATTACACCATTGAAATTATCAACCGTAGATAACAACAAGCTCTGTTATCCCAATCTTTCCTTACTTTGATGTTAAACAAAACAGGCTCTTTATTTAATCTCTATCCATTAAACAACCTAGAACAAGCTCTCTAAATTTAATTCAATGGATGCATTACGATAAGAAAGATAGGTTGATCTAAGCAATAAACACACAAGCTCGGAGTATTTAACTTAGGTTGTATTCTCCAATTGCAATCTCTGATCACAATTTTGCTACTAAGGATTAGAAATTCAAGACAATTACAGATCAAGATTTCTACTCTAGCAATAGACAAAAACCAGATTATATTCAGTTGGCCATTCGAAATACAATCAGCAAGCAATCATAAGCATTAGATATGGGAAAATACAAGCAACTTCAATTAGGAATTGGATAACAACTTCTTGCACAATCAACTCACAAAAACCATATCAGGGGCTTTGAAATCACCCTCAACCAATTCAGATTTAGTTACACATGTTTAAGAACGTGGTAAATACAATACAACATGGAGACATTCCAGAAAATGAAAGGGAAGGGAAAAACTTAGCAAATTTGATGTAATTCTCTTTAGATTGTAGTTCTTCCTCTTTCCAAGCTTCCTTTCTCCTTCAAGAACTCAAAGAGATGAAAGAATTCCAGAGCTTCAGCCTCCACCACGTTCTCCCCTCTTCAAGTTATGAAAATAAAACCCTAAAATGTGTTTAAATACTCTGCTACAGTGACTTGCTACAGTGCCCCGTATTATACATGCTACAGTGGCTTGTGGAATTATATTTCTTATACATCTCACACTGTTTTGATTACAACTTTTGGTACACCGAATGGATTTATAAACCGTAAATTTCTCCAGAAAATAGACTTCGAGAGCTTTCCAACGGTATATAATATGTCATCGGGTTCATTGTATATCAATACAATTAAATCCGAGAAGATGGTTGACTAGCAGAGGTGAAAATGAAGGTTTTACTCCATTTTTGTGCAAGTTGCTCCAAAACTCCTACAAACATCAAAACCACACAAAAACATAAATATACCAAGGAATATAGCAAAGAAACATGGATGAATTGATATAGAAAGTAATACATAAATAGACAGACTATCAATCATCAAGGGGTGCAAAATTGTTACATATGGTCAGGAGTGCACATGAACAGAATGAGGATAATTTCGTAAAAGAACTGGTATTGCTGTGCAGAGAATTAAATGTCAAAATTTGTGGCTATAAGAGATCTTGAAGTCAGCTTTCTAACACAGTTGTCAATGTGTCATTTGGAGTTGTCTGCAGGAATCTATGACTATCTCTTAACAGCTGGTTCATAGTTAATGGTGCAATAAAGTCTACTCTAGAATTTGAATTTGATTGCTTAGTTGGTTGGAATTTGAATTTCTAGCTTAGTTGGTTATGCTTTATTACCTAATGAGTTTACTTATGAGTCTTAGTTAATAAATCAGTTGTCAATGTAGTAGTTGAGCTGTAATTGTTGAAATCATTTAATTATTGTCTTTTACCTATGCTTGGAGGGTTGTTCCAAGTTATTTAAGCTCTAAAGTTGTGTATTCAAGGTAGTGAAGTTTTGGAATTCGAATTTGAGTGAAATTTCAGTGTTTATACTGATTTCTCCTTAACTTTGTATCTCTTGGTGGATTCCATAGAGTGGTGAGTTAGTTTAAGCCCTGTATCCTTGGTTTACATCATTGGGTGGTGAATTATCTGTAACCCATTGGTGTTTACTTTGGTGGTGAGCTTGTTATCCCTTTAAGCCCCTGTATCCTTGTTACATTAATCTGGTGGTGATTATCTGTATCCCATGGGGTTCAACTTTGGTGGGAGCTTGTTATTCTTTTCAAAGAGTGTTTGTTAGGTTCCATTCTTTATTGTTCCAGCCATTCGATGAGGTGATAATCAACTGAAGATCCTGATCCTTCTATGATCAACAAGCAGCGGTATCAGATTTGGTATCAGAGCCATATCTCGAAGATCCGGTATCAGATTGGTATCAGAGCCATATCTCGAAGATCCGGTATCACCGATGACATATCATATACCGTTGAAAAGCTCTCGAAGTCTACTTTTTGGAGAAATTTACGGTTTATGAATCCATTCAGTGTACCGAAAGTTGTAATCAAAACAGTGTGAGAAGTGTAGAAATGTAATTCCACACATCACTGTAGCATGTATAATACGGGACACTGTAGCACATTACTGTAGCAGAGTAATTAAACACATTTTAGGGTTTTATTTCATAACTTGAAGAGGGAGAACGTGGTAGAGGCTGCAGCTCTGGAATTCTTTCATCTCTTGGAGTTCTTGAAGGAGAAAGGAAGCTTGGAAAGAGGAAGAACTACAATACAAAGAGAATTACATCAAATTTGCTAAGTTTTTCCCTTCCCTTTCATTTTCTGGAATGTCTCCATGTTGTATTGTATTTAACACATTCTTAAACATGTGTAACTGAATCTGAATTGGTTGAGGGTGATTTCAAAGCCCCTGATATGGTTTTTGTGAGTTAATTGTGCAAGAAGTTGTTATCTAATTCTCTAATTGAAGTTGCTTGTATTTTCCCATGTCTAATGCTTATGATTGCTTGCTGGATTGTATTTGGGTGGCCAACTGAATATAATCTGGATATTGTCTATTGCTAGACTAGAAATCTTGATCCGTAATTGTCCTGAATTTCTAATCATTAGTAGCAAAATTGTGATCAGAGATTACAATTGGAGAATATAACCTAAGTTAATAATCCGAGCTTGTGTGTTTATTGCTTAGATCAACCTATCTTTCTTATCATAATGCATCCATTGAATTAAACTCAGAGAGCTTGTTATAGGTTGTTTAATGGATAGAGATTAAATAAAGAGCCTGTTTTATTTAACAACAAAGTAAGGAAAGATTGGGATAACAGAGCTTGTTGTTATCTACGGTTGATAATTTCAAAGGTGTAATTGGATGACAATTCTATGATTAATTCGCAAATCCATATCTTGTGGTAGAGAAGGATCCCTTAACCAGATTTCCCTCCATGATCTTTTATTCAAATTAACTTCTGTTTTGTTATTCTTAATTTGCATTCTCATTTCATTTAGTTAATCATTCAACAAAACCCCCCCATTTAGTTAATTGTGGTTGGAAAATAACAAATTCAGTTAGAATCAATCCTCGTGGGAACGATATCTTACTTATCACTTTATTACTTGTGCGACTAGTATACTTGCTAGTTTCGAACGCATCAAAGACCCTTTGCTATTATGATTGGCAAAGTATCTTTCTCACCTAGGAATACATGCTTCAAATGATCTGGAAGAGGCTTAAGCTCCAAGGCAGGTGCTTTCATCACGGAAGGTAGAAGTTTCTCATTAGAAAAAGGCAATTCAATGTACGAAACATCATACCTGTTTGTGGTGATAGCTATAGTCTCATCCAAGCTTGCCACAGCTTCCTCCACTTCTTTAGACACTTGTATCAACTTCCTCGATTCTCTGGAATTTTTTGCCCCAATGTGCTCACTAATGGCTACTTCCAACGCATCCTTGCGAGTTAACTCAAAAAGTTGTTGTGCCAAAGAATCAATAACATCAACTGCAAAAACAGAATGCAAGTCACTAGGTTACCTCATTGCCTCAAAAATATTGAAACGAATCACCTCGCCATCAAACTCCATGGTGAGAGTGCCATCATGAACATCAATCTTCGTTAGGGCAGTTTCCAAGAATGGCCTCCCCAAAAGAATCGGTGTTGGATTGGGAGATGTCTCATCCTCCATTTCCAGAACATAGAAGTCTGCTGGAAAAACCAATTGATTCACCTGCACAAGCACATCTTCCACAACTCCCTTGGGATATGCATTAGAACGATCAGCAAGTTGAATTACAATACCCGTTTCCGCAAGGGGTCCAAGATTCAAGGAAGCATAAATAGAATAGGGCATGACATTAATTGATGCTCCTAAATCTAACATAGCTCTTTCAAAATTGGTATTGCCAATGGTTGAATGAATGGTGAACGGACTGTCTTTGCATTTCGGAGGGAATTTTTCTTTCAATACAGATGAACATTTTACCCACACTTACTTTCTCATTCCCCCCTTTATTTTAACGTTATCTTGTTGGTGTATAACTCCTTGAGACGTTTTGTATAACGAGGTACTTGCTCGATAGAATCCATAAGTGGTACATTTAACTCGATTTTGCAAAAAGTTTCCAGGATTTTCTGTTCTTGTTCCTCCTTCTTCGATTTTGCAAATCTACTAGGGAAAAGTGGAGGAGTACATATGAAGGAATGGGAGTTATAGGATTTACCTGAGAAGTCAATGTTTTGTTCATGGTGGATATGGTGTCATCTCCTTCATCAGTTTGTGATTTTCTTGGCAAGACATCTAATTGCCTCCACTTTGCAAACTAAAGTTATCGCAACTAGGCAGTCCGCTGATTGATCATCGTTTGAGAGCGATTTTTCTGAGTCTTGGCCCTCGAATTGCTCATGCTAGTAGCCAATGTCCTATTTGATTTGCCAGGGTTTTGCTACTTGCCCAGTTCCTGTTGGAATGGCATTGTGTTAGTGACAAGTGCATTAACAATATCTTCGAGAGACATACCTGAGTTTTGCGAAGCTGGTTGCGGTGCTGGATGTGGCATTGGTGGTGGTTGCATTTGAAATGGTTGCTGCACTCTAGGTTGATTGAAATTTGTGGCCGATTTGGTATCACATTTGGAGTGATTGGTTCATGATTCCAGTGACTGAAATTATGTTGATCTTCCCATCCAGCATTGTAAGTGCTAGAGAAAGGATCATACCATTGCCTCGTTTGTCCTGGAAATCCACCCATGGCATTGGCTTGTTCCATATATTCTTCTTATAAAGTTGGATACATGTCGATTGGATGCTCCATCGTAGAATATATCCCACATTAATAAGATTTTTGCATATATCCTACAGCCATGTTTTCCACAAGAGAGGTTAGCTCAGAAAGTTGTTGTTCAATGTTCGGAGTGCTTACCTCATTTACTCTCCATGGTACTGTGGCCTACAAATCGCTATTGAATGATAGAAGTTACTGCAATATTGTCTAACACAAACAATCAGAAAAGAAAAACAAAGAAAATATGAATCAACAATGAAAACAAAATAACAAATCGATTAGAAAATCAATTCCCGGCAACGGCGCCAAAAACTTGATGCGTTCGAAACTAGCAAGTATACTAGTCGCACAAGTAATAAAGTGATAAGTAAGATATCGTTCCACGAGGATTGATTCTAACTGAATTTGTTATTTTGCAACCACAATTAACTAAATGGGGGGGGTTTTGTTGAATGATTAACTAAATGAAATAAGAATGCAAATTAAGAATAACAATACAGAAGTTAATTTGAATGAAAGATCAATGAGAGACACTTGGTTAAGGGTTCTTTCTCTGCCACAAGATATGAATTTGTGAATTAACATAGAATTGTAAACCAAGTACAGCATTGAAGTTATCAACCGTCGATAACAATAAGCTCTGTTATCCCAATCTTTCCTTACTTTGTTGTTAAATAAAACAAGCTCTTTATTTAATCTCTATCCATTAAACAACCTAGAACAAGCTCGCTAAGTTTAATTCAATAGAAGCATTACGATGAGAAAGATAGGTTGATCTAAGCAATAATCACACAAGTTCGGATTATTTAACCTAGGTTGTATTTTCCAATTTCAATCTCTGATCACAATTTTGCTACTAATGATTGGAAATTCATGACAATTACGGATCAAGATTTCTAATCTAGCAATAGACAACAACAAATTATATTCAGTTGGCAATTCCAAATAGAATCAGTAAGCAATCATAAGCATTAGATATGGGAAAATACAAGCAACTTCAATTAGAGAATTGGATGACAATTTCTTGCACAATCAACTCACAAAATCCATATCAAGGGCTTTGAAATCACCCTCACCAATTCAGATTTAGTTACGCATATTCAATCAGAATAACAAATACAATACAGAGAAATTCCAGAATTGAAAAGGAAAGAAAGAACTTGGCAAATTCTTTGAAAATCTTCTTTGTAGATGAATCTTCTTGGAATTGTAGTTCCTCCTCTTTCAAAATCTTCTTCCTCCTTCAAGAACTCCAAGGGATGAGAGAAATCCAGAAATGCAGCCTCCTCCCACGTTTTCCCCTCTTCAAGTTATCAAAATAAAACCCTAAAATGTGTTTAAATACTCTGCTACAGTGAATTGCTACAGTGCCCGTATTATACATGCTACAGTGATTTGTGGAATTACATTTCTATACTTCTCACACTGTTTTGATTACAACTTTTGGTACACTGAATGGATTTATAAACCGTAAATTTCTCCAGAAAATAGACTTCGAGAGCTTTCCAACGGTATCTAATATGTCATCGGGTTCATTGTATATCAATACAATTAAATCCGAGAAGATGGTTGACTAGCAGAGGTGAAAATGAAGGGTTTTACTCCATTTTTGTGCAATTGCTCCAAAACTCCTACAAACATCAAAACCACACAAAAACATAAAAATACCAAGGAATATAGCAAAGAAACATGGACAAATTGATATAAAAGTAATACATAAATAGACACCTATCCAATTCCCCCACACTTAGACTTTGCTAGTCCTCGAGCAACTAAAATGATACGAAACAAAACTAACCGAAACAGAATCAAAGAAAAATTAAAACACACACAAATGCTTCAACTTGCAAATAGGCCTCAAAGATTGTACTTAATTATACCCAAGGAAAACTTCAAAATAATGCACTTGATCAAGAATTTTATCTCAAAGATTAGTTTCGCTTCACTTCAATTCCTCAAGTGTGTGTGTGTAGAGCCATTCTCACCTAATCACTTGTAACCCGGATGAGTTTATGCTTAAAAATGAATCATATTTAATAGTGAAGATGTGTGTATAAATGAACTCCATAGGCCTGCTTTTCAAGTCACTCTCCACTAATGTAGACCTGTACAACACCAAGGATCAAGTAGGACTTTATTAAGCTTGTAACGTTTGGCTTGGGTGAAGGTATGATAAAGGATAATAATTTTGCTCAAATCACCCACAAACACATAAATCATTCAAGACTATGTAGAGCTCAACCCTATAACACAACTTTATTTCAATTCACTAAGTTACTCCTCCAAACTTATTTAGACCACTCAATCTTTTTTCTTTTTTGCAGAAAACAAAAGAAAACTACACCCCCACACTTTGTTGTTTCATTCTTTTCAAGAACACTTAAGGGTATAGATCTCTTATTTTTCGTCTTTTGTTCTCTTTTTTTTTCTTTTTTCTTTTGTTCTCTTTTTTTTCTTTTTTTCTTTTTTTTATTACACTTTCCCTCCCCCACACTTAAACAACACATTGTCCTCAATGTGTAAGTATGTGGACGATAAGTACAGATTGGCTTCTTTTTTTTTTTTTTACCAACACAATAGGACTCACTTGCATTGCTCATGACACATCCCAACCTCCTCTAACTTCCCAAAACCAGAACATAGCTTAGAATTTAATTATGAATGATCTACATGCTCATAGTAAGGGATAAACTGTTTGGAACAAATTCATTTGAGGTTAGGAAATCTTTTAGTGAGTTAACAAAGAAAAAGGCTTAATTTCAGTCAAGGTTGGCTATTAAGGCTCAAACGGTCCAAAGATGGCCTAAATCATTTCCCCAATGTTGCACAGCCTAGGATTTCGCCTTGAGTGACCATCAAACAAGTTCTAGAATTCATTGAAATCTTAAGAAACATTTAAATTACATAAACTTTCTCTAAGTGAACAAATAACTCAGTGATAATAGCTCAGTGCTCAATGTTGCGCAAGGAATCAAAAGCAAAGCGAAAACCAATACACATTTCAAGCACACAGATCCATGCATCATTTATCATTTTCCAAGAGTTATTCTTAATTCAATCATTATCTTATCATCGACCCACAAAATGCAAGAAAATAGGTACGTGGAGTTATTACACCTGAGTCAAGATTGGATATTTCAACAATCCTTAGGACCAGTAGCCCGCAGACTTAAGGTTTCCAGCCTATATACCTTTATTCTGAAAGAACAAAATAAGAAACAAGACACTTCAAACAACATGAAATAAACAAACTACAGATTTATTTAGAGAGAATGCGTTTCAAGAGTTAAGAAAACCCCATATTCTGCCATTCTTAGGTTTTTCCACAATGTTTTTTTTTTTCGAATCGAAACTGATAAAGACAAAAACACACAACAACTCGAAATTACATAAAACTAAACTTTCTCAGAAAATAATAAAGTCCAACAAATCAGCAAACACAAACAAGTCAGTTAGAATGGGTCTAAAAAGTTTAGAAGTTAGCCTCCTTATTCAGCCATTATGGATTAAAGAAATCCGGAATGCGTTTCAAGAGAACTTGAACTTTTTAAGCCACCACTCCAAAAGCCAAGATTAGAAAATATTACCTGGGGTGAAAGAAACAACAGATGGAGGGTTAAATCCAGTTTACGCCTCTTATTGCCTTCTCCAAACCAATCAATCCGAGCTGTTGTTGGATCAGGCGAATAGACGAATTCTTGTAGTTTGTCAATTAACTCCCCTGCCGTTGAAGCTGTAACAAGGATTTGCTTCGCTGATGGTGAGATAAAATTTTTTTCTACAGCTTGATCAAGAAAAGACAACAAACCATCAAAAAAATTATTGACATTTAACAAACCAATGGTTTTTTATGGATGTTTAGCTGTGCCCAAGAGGTGATTTGAAATATCTCCTCTAATGTGCCATAACCACCAGGTAAAGCTATAAATGCATCAGACTTGACAACCATATGTGCAATACGCTCATGCCTGCTAGAGACTTGTAACTCTTCCCCGATTGTGTTGCCTACGATATCTCGCACAGCTAATGGTTTAGGGATAATGCCGAGAACTTTACTTCCTCCCAAGGAGGCAGCTGTCGACACACACCCCATTAACCCAAGACTACCCCCTCCATAAATCAAATGAATACCCCTCGCAGCTAATGTCCTACCAAGATCAAGAGCTGCTGTTGTAAACTCTCCATCTTTACCAAATTGCGATCCACAAAATACGCATATATTTTGGAATCGCCGAATTGGTTTTTTCTCCATTTCTAAAAGTGCTCTAAACTTGTGCAAGATAATGATGTGCGTTAGGTATTATGTGATTCAAGTGCAAGACAGGTTATAAAATGACATTTCAAAATATGCAGCATGGATATATACACACGTAAACTCTCAAATTTGACACATGGGGACATAATTTCGGTGGGAGTTGCTCGATGCAGATTTATCGCCCCAAGATTTGAAAAAATGAGATATGCTTTCGGCGAGGTTTGACAAAACCTACACACCTGTCTCCCACGTGAAGCATGGAAAATGAAGATACACTTTCGGCGGGGGTTGACAAAACCCCCACACTTGTCTCCCACGTGAAGCATAAAAAATAGAGATACACTTTCGGTGGAGGTTGACAAAACCTCCACACTTGTCTCCCACGTGTATTTATGCCATAGGGTAGTCATATGGTTTGTCAAAAAGAAAACTTGAAATTAAAACAAACAAAATCAACAAACAACAATAACACAAAAACACATTGATAATCAGATCAAACGAAACAAGAAAGAAATAAAATTCGACAACAACAACACACATTCAAATATACAAGTATTTGTGATTGTGGCTCACATCTTCCTCTGGTTTTACGTCCAGTAACGGCTGAAACGCCTTCTATGAGTCGGGGATTTGCTTCCCATCCAGTTTTCTTATAAACTGGCAAACAAGGTCATTTTTAGTCAGATTCCCTAGACTATAACACTACAATTCATCACGAAATTGTGTCCATAGATTAAGCAATTCACGCTGAACAAGTCCACAAGAATGTGACTCGAGAGTTAACAAAACATTATCCGGCGACTCATTACTCAAACCATTCTTAATAAATGAAAGTTTATCTTCTCTATTCCTGGACGCAAAACCTAATGCACGACAAGTCTGGTTACAATTCCATCTAGCACATTTATAACATACTTGTAACCTTTTCGCTCTTCGCCTCTTGGCGTAGTAGCTCTTTCCTAGACCAGGCCTGTATTTTGCGAGATTAATGTCCGGCTCACCGGACAATCTCACCTTGGCTTCGATAAGCCATCGGATATCAGCAGGCACATTTAGGAGCATCAATGCCCAAAGTCTAGTCATCCGTACTTTATAAATTTTAAACACAGCATTTTGAGGAAGTGAAGGGAAATATTTACGAAGGTTCTATAGAAAGATATCAGCATCCATTGAAGAGAAGAAAAGGAGAGATATTACCGATAATGCGATTGAGTTTGTTCTCCTAGATATGCACGATTCAAACCTTCGAGCAATGACTTCAGCTCCCGTTTGGATGTTTCCTCAAGCTACTGCACAAATGAATTCGAAGTACGAAATAATCAAATTAAACAAAAGGAAGAAAAAGAAAAGAGCAGAAACGAAACTAAAGACACGTAAAAGAGATAACAACACGATAGCAAACAAAAGTAAAAAAAAAAAGTAAAAAAAATATAGAAACAAATAAGACCGATGGCAAAGAGAGATAAAACC
>SNVD02008530.1:0-10650 GCA_013180625.2 Boswellia sacra
AAAGAACAAGTTCATAAATAATAAACCAGAATAAAAGAAATACACAAATAAGAGAAGCTAACATAATAACAATGAAAGCATCCACCCTTGATATTTCAAATAAGGATAAGCAACCCAATTATAACTTAATTAGAATCTAGACATGAAGGAGGTTCTAATCGGAATATATGTCATTTGAGCCCATTTTAGTTGTATGAATTATATTTGTTTCATTACCAATATTTATACCACTTCTTGTAAATGGGTTCAAGCATCCAATGTGCCAATCACCATATGTCTACAACAAATCAAGGTTGCTAACTAGACTTGTGTCGGTAATGAAAAATCATAGGACATCTAGAAAGGATCTAGGCATTTGATGCGTCAAGGATTGTCTACAATGGATCAAGACCTCCACTTTACAAGTGATGTCAAGATTGATTAAGAAAAAAATATAAATCATATAAAATAAACAACAAAAGATTATGTTTATTAAGCACATATCAAAAGGTTAGAAAATCATTATTCTTATATCAAAGGGTTAGAATTTAGTGAAACATTAAACAAGAAAGGCAATAAATTACAAAAAGAAAATGATTTATTAATAACATTAAGAGAACAAAACACAAGAGGAAAAACACAATAATAAGAGATCCCAACCAAGGCCAAGATGCCCTAATGGGTCATTAGACACCTCTATTTATAGATACATTCAGGGGCAAACTTGTCAAATTACAAAGGGACAATTGTAAAATATCTTGTTGACAATTTGGATCATCATGTACACCGAATTTGACCACCGATTTTGACATAGAATTATTTAGAATTTTGATCATATGTCTTCATGAAAGTTGTATATATTTCTCTCAGCTTGTTAGAACATCTTGATTCATACGATTTGGATACGTATATCAAGAGATATGGTCAAAATACCTAGGCATGGTCAGGCTGGGTCGAAGCTGCAAATGGGTTCACTTCAAGCCCATTTTTGGTCCATTAAGAGCTCGAATTTGATTATGCTTATGAAATACAATCTTGTAGATAATTTAATCAGCTTTTTAGCAAATTAAGATTTCCACCATTCTGATCTATAAATAGAAAGTTATGTCTTTTTTACTGAACCTACAACAAAAACTAAAATTAAGATAAAGCTAATTCAAGAGATACAAAGACCATAAATATACTTAAATTGAGGAATTTAATGACACTATTAATACAATATGATGAATTAAACTCTTATTAAGCATTGATAAATGTCTATTTATATATCATTTTCATATCAATTCGTCCATGTTTCTTTGCTATATTCCTTGGTATTTTTATGTTTTTGTGTGGTTTTTGATGTTTGTAGGAGTTTTGGAGGAACTTACACAAAATTGGAGTAAAACCCTTCATTTTCACCTCTGCTAGTCAACCAATTTATTGGAGTTGATTGTATCGATATACAATTAACCGGATAACATGCTATATACCATTGAAAAGCTCTCGAAGTCTATTTTCTGGAGAAATTTACGGTTCACGAATTTATGTAGTGTACCGAAAGTTGTGATAAAAATGGTATGAGAAGTGTATATTTGTAATTCCATATATCACTGTAGAATGTTATTAAATACGGGGCACTGTAGCAAGTTACTGTAGCAGAGTATTTAAACACATTTTAGGGTTTTATTTTCATAACTTGAAGAGGGGAAAACGTGGGAGGAGGCTGCATTTCTGGATTTCTCTCATCCCTTGGAGTTCTTGAAGGAGAAAGAAGATTTTGAAAGAGGAGGAACTACAATTCCAAGAAGATTCATCTACAAAGAAGATTTTCAAAGAATTTGCTAAGTTCTTTCTTTCCTTTTCAATTCTGGAATTTCTCTGTATTGTATTTGTTATTCTGATTGAATATGTGTAACTAAATCTGAATTGGTTGAGGGTGATTTCAAAGCCCTTGATATGGATTTTGTGAGTTGATTGTGTAAGAAATTGTTATCCAATTCTCTAATTGAAGTTGCTTGTATTTTCCCATATCTAATGCTTATGATTGCTTACTGATTGTATTTGGAATGGCCAACTGAATATAATCTGTTGTTGTCTATTGCTAGATTAGAAATCTTGATCCGTAATTGTCATGAATTTCCAATCATTAGTAGCAAAATTGTGATCAGAGATTGCAATTGGAAAATACAACCTAGGTTAAATAATCCGAACTTGTGTGATTATTGCTTAGATCAACCTATCTTTCTCATCGTAATGCTTCTATTGAATTAAACTTAGAGAGCTTGTTCTAGGTTGTTTAATGGATAGAGATTAAATAAAGAGCTTGTTTTATTTAACAACAAAGTAAGGAAAGATTGGGATAACAGAGCTTGTTGTTATCTACTGTTGATAACTTCAATGCTGTAATTGGATTACAATTCTATATTAATTCACAAATTCATATCTTGTGGCAGAGAATGAACTCTTAACCAAGTGTCTCTCATTGAATTTTCAATTCATTTAATATTGTGATGTGTTATTCTTTATTTGCCTTCGTATTCAGTTTAATTAATCATTCAACAAAACCCCCCATATTTAGTTTATTGTTGCTGAAAAATAACAAATTTAATTAGAATCAATCCTCGTGGGAACGATATCTCACTCATCACTTTATTACTTGTGCGACTAGCATACTTGCTAGTTTCGAACGCATCAAGTTTTTGGCGCCGTTGCCGAGGATTGATTTTCTAATCAATTTGTTATTCTGTTTTTACTACTGATTCTTGATTGTTATTTCCTGATTGTTTGTCTTTAGGCTTTTATGTCCGAGGGAGAAGCGGATCAGCGACTTAAGAGAATTAAGGAGTTTCTCCAATCCTCGAATTTAAGACTAAATCGTTCAATTTCAACTCCACCTCCAGAATTTGACCTTGCACGACATACCTCCCTCCCATCTTCTTGCAGTTCAATCAAATCTGAATCGGAAGCAATGGTGATGGAAAACAATCAGACTCTTAAGGAGTTAGCGGCTCCAATTATTGATCAACAACCGCTATACATAAGCACCAATTTTGAGATAGATTTTGAACTTAAATCTGGACTGATTCATCTCTTGCCTACATTTCATGGTTTTGCAGGAGAGGATCCGAACAAACACCTCAAAGAATTTCATGTGGTATGCTCAAGTATGAAGCCCACCGGCGTTTCTGAAGAGCAAATTAAATTGAGAGCTTTCCCATTCTCATTAGCAGATTCGGCAAAAGATTGGTTATACTACCTACCACCAGGTACCATTACCACTTGGAATGAGATGAGTAAACTCTTTTTGGAGAAATACTTTCCAGCCTCGAAAGTTACAAATATTAGAAAAGATATTAGTGGCATTCGACAACACAATGGAGAATCACTTCATGAATATTGGGAGAGATTTAAAAGGTTATGTGCTAGCTGTCCAAACCACCAAATTAGTGATGGACTCCTAATTCAATATTTCTATGAGGGTCTCCTACCCATGGAAAGGAGTATCATTGATGCTGCTAGTGGTGGAGCACTAGTTTATAAAACACCGAAAGTGGCAAGACGTTTGATTAGTGACATGGTAAGGGCGAACGATCGCCAACAAATATCATGCAGATCAATTTGAGCGCACAAGACGTACCAAAAATGTTACCATGAGGGCAGTAACGGTTCAAATATTGACACATCAAGCTTGTGTGAACTTAACTCTCTTGGTAAAATAAACAAAAATGGTGTATGAGGGACATATGCAGTCATCTTATGCATTGAGTATTTTTCTGCCTGGACCCTCCAACTGACATGTGTCCACTTTGCACAGAAGAGATCAGAAACAAGTCAATGCCATTGGTGGGTTCCAGGACAACAAGGCTACAGGTAATGACCCATTTCTCCAATACTTACCATGCTGGATGGAGAGATCACCCTAATTTAAGATATGCGAATCGTCAACCAATTGTCCCAAATGCCAGACCAAATCGACCACCAGGTTTCAATCAACCAAGGGTGCAGCAACCATTTCAAGCACAACCACCACCAACACCACAACCAGCACCGCAACCAGCTCCACAAAATTCATGTACGTCTCTCGAGGATATTGTTAAAGCACTTGCCACTAACACAATGCAATTTCAGCAGGAAACTAGGGCAAGTATCGAAAACCTGGAAAGTTAAATAGGACAATTGGCCACTAACATGAGGCAAATTGAGAGTCAAGCTCGGAAAATTCCATCTCAGCCATGATCAATCCAATAAGATGCTAGTGCTGTAACTTTGAGAAGTGGAAAGCAATTAGAGATTCCCAACCAAAAGAAATCACAACATTGATGAAAGGGGGATGATACCACTCTCCTCACCATGACCAGAACCATCCCTTCTAAGGTAAATCCTAAAATTCCATTCATTCATATGTACCACCTCCACCCATTTCCCAGCAGTATTTGCAGAAATCAAGGAAGTGAGGACACGAGAGACAGGAGGTATAAATCCTGGAAAACTTTTTCGGCAAGACTCGAAGTAACACATGATACCCCGAGTCTGGACTAGCTATCCATACAGTGCCATCGTGTATGCAGCAATGTTCTCCAGAGATTGTGCCCAATAAGATGGAACTGTTGACAAAGGAATGCTGAACAGGTAAGTGTGGGGGAAAATGTTTCAGCTGTATTGCAAAGAAAAATTCCTCGGAAATGCAAAGATCCAGGTACGTTCACCATTCCATGCACCATTGGCAATACCAATTTTGAAAGAGCTATGTTAGATTTAGGAGCATCAATTAATGTCATGCCCTATTCTATTTATGCTTCCTTGAACCTTGGACCCCTTGCCGAAACTGGTATTGTAATTCAACTTGCTGATCGTTCTAATGCATATCCCAAGGGAGTTGTGGAAGATGTGCTTGTGCAGGTGAATCAATTTATTTGATTTGCCACAGCAGTCTTTGTATGTTCTTGAAGGATGGGAGGCTATACATCTCCAATCCAACACCAATTCTTTTAGGGAGGCCATTCTTGAAAACTGCCCGAACGAAGATTGATGTTCATGATGGCACTCTCACCATGGAGTTTGATGGCGAGGTGATTTGTTTCAATATTTTTGAGGCAATGAGGTACCCTAGTGACTTGCATTCTGCTTTTGCAGTTGATGTTATTGATTCTTTGGCACAACAACTTTTTGAGTTAACTCGCAAGGATGCATTGGAAGTAGCCATTAGTGAGCACATTGGGGTAGAAATTTCCAGAGAATCGAGGAAGTTGATACAAGTGTCTAAAGAAGTGGAGGAAGCTGTGGCAAGCTTGGATGAGACTATAGCTGTCACCACAAATAGGTATGATGTTTCGTACATTGAATTGCCTTTATCTATGAGAAACGTTTTCCTTCCTGTGATTAAAGCACCTGCCTTGGAGCTTAAGAAGCCTCTTACCAGATCATTTGAAACATGTATTCTTGGGTGAGAAGGATACTTGGCCAGTCATAATAGCCAAGGGCCTTACACCATTGCAAGAAGAGAAACTCATCCGAGTGCTTCGAGATCACAAAACAGCCATTGGGTGGACAATTGCTGACATCAAAGGTATTAGCCCAGCCATATGCATGCACCGTATCTTCTTAGAAGAAGGATCCAAGCCCACTCGAGAAGCACAGCGGAGGTTGAATCCTCCAATGATGGAAGTTGTCAAAAAAGAAATCCTGAAATTGTTAGATGTGGGTGTGATTTATCCAATTTCGGACAGCAAGTGGGTGAGTCCAGTCCAAGTTGTTCCGAAGAAATCTGGTGTTACGGTGGTTAAGAATGACAATAATGAGCTAGTTCCCACTCGTATCCAAACTGGCTGGCGAGTTTGTAGTGATTATCGGAAGCTAAATACAGTAACTCGCAAGGATCACTTTCCTTTGCCATTCATTGATCAAATGCTGGAGAGATTAGCAGGTCATTCTCATTATTGTTTTCTTGATGGCTATTCAGGATATAATCAGATTGTCATTGCCCTGAGGATCAAGAGAAAACTACATTCACATGCCCATTCGATACATTTGCCTATCGACGCATGCCATTCGGTTTTTGCAATGCCCCTGCCACTTTCCAAAGGTGTATGGTAAGTATTTTCTCTGATTATGTTGAGAACATTATTGAGGTATTTGTGGATGACTTTAGTGTTTTTGGTGATTCTTTGATAAATGCCTTGACAACCTTACCCTTATACTTCAAAGATGTATAGAAACTAACCTTGTTCTGAATTGGGAGCAATGTCATTTTATGGTAGATCAGGGTATAGTTTTGGGACATGTTATTTCTGCTAAGGGTATAGAGGTGGATAAATCCAAGATAGATCTTATATGTTCCTTACCACCTCCCACAATTGTGCGGGATATTCGTTCGTTTCTTGGTCATGCAGGTTTTTATCGTAGATTCATCAAAATTCGTCGAGATAAGATGACATCATTGCGCTATAGCAGATTGTATTACCGCAATGATGGGGCACTTGTGTGAATTTTGATGAGAAATCAAATAGGACGCCACATCAATAAGAAAAATTTTTTTATAAGAAAACATGAATGAATCATCTTGACTTCGCTCCAATAATCCACTCTCCCTAATTGGAATCATCCATTCCGAGATCATGGTGGCGATACAAGTGACTACGCTGTGGGTGCTGTTTTGGGTCAACGAATTGGAAAAATTCCACATGCCATTTACTATGCATCTCGGACTTTAAATGATGCTCAACTTAATTATTCTACCACTGAGAAAGAGCTGCTAGCGGTTATTTTTGCTTAGAAAAGTTTCGATCTTATTTGATTGGTACTAAAGTAACCGTTTATTCTGATCATGCAGCTTTGAGGTACTTGCTCACAAAGAAAGATGCTAAACCAATGCTTATCAGGTGGATACTCCTTTTACAGGAATTTGACTTGGAGATCAAAGATAAGAAGGGAAGTGAAACTTAGTTGCAGACCATCTCAGTCGCATCTGTCCATGATAAGAATGCCACTGCATTACACGAAGTATTTCAAATGACCAGTTGTTGTCTCTACATGTGTAGCGCCCTGGTATGGCAGATATTGGTCACCTACTTAGTTCCAAAAACTCCACACACATGACTTGACTCGAGCTCTAAGAGACAAGGTCAAGAACATTGCCAAGTATTACATATGGGATGATCCGTAATTATGGAAGCATTGTTCTGACCAAGTGATAAGAAGGTGCGTTTCTGAATCTGAATTTAATTCAATTTAAACCTTCTGTCATTCTTATGCATGTGGAGGTCACTTCGGACCAAAAAGAACAGCCCTTAAAGTTCTTGATTGTGGATTCTACTAGCCATCATTGTTCAAAGATGCATATCTGTTCTGCAAAGCTTGTGACCGCTGTCAAAGGACAGGTAATTTAAATGCCAAAAATCAAATGCCACAAACCCCTATACTTATTGTCGAGATTTTTGATGTGTGGGGTATTGATTTCATGGGTCGTTTTCCTTCATCAGTTGGTAATGTTACATTATACTTGCTGTGGATTATGTTTCTAAATGGGTGGAGGCAAAAGCTACGAGAACTAATGATTCTAAAGTTGTTGTAGATTTTGTGAAATCTAACATTTTTGCGAGATTTGGAACACCAAGAGCCATGATTAGCGACAGAGGGACACACTTCTTCAACCGATCATTTGAAGCCTTGCTCAAGAAATACAACATCACTCACAAGTTGTCTACTGCATATCATCCACAAACTAGTGGTCAAGTTGAAGTTCAAATCGAAAAGTCAAGTCCATTCTCGAGAAGACAGTGAATCGACACCGAAAGATTGGAGCCTACATATGATGCTGCTAAAGAAGTGTCTATTTATATATCATTTCCATATCAATTCGTCCATGTTTCTTTGCTATATTCCTTGGTATTTTTATGTTTTTGTGTGGTTTTGATGTTTGAAGGAGTTTTGGATCAACTTGCACAAAAATGGAGTAAAACCCTTCATTTTCACCTCTGCTAGTCAACCATATTCTCGGATTTACTTGTATTGATATACAATGAACCCGATGACATATTATATACCGTTGGAAAGCTCTCGAAGTCTATTTTCTGGAGAAATTTACGGTTTATAAATCCATTCAGTGTCCCAAAAGTTGTAATCAAAACAGTGTGAGATGTATAGAAATATAATTCCACAAGTCACTGTAGCATGTATAATACGGGACACTGTAGCAAGTCACTGTAGCAGAGTATTTAAACACATTTTAGGGTTTTATTTTCATAACTTGAAGAGGGGAGAACGTGGTGGAGGCTTCAGCTCTGGAATTCTTTCATCTCTTGGAGTTCTTGAAGGAGAAAGGAAGCTTGGAAAAAGGAAGAACTACAATCCAAAGAGAATTACATCAAATTTGCTAAGTTTTTCCCTTCCCTTTCATTTTCTGGAATGTCTCCATGTTGTATTGTATTTACCACTTTCTTAAATATGTGTAACTGAATCTGAATTGGTTGAGGGTGATTTCAAAGCCCCTGATATGGTTTTTGTAAGTTGATTGTGCAAGAAGTTTTTATCCAATTCTCTAATTGAAGTTGCTTGTATTTTCCCATGTCTAATGCTTATGATTGCTTGCTGGATTGGATTTGGGTGGCCAACTGAATATAATCTGGATATTGTCTATTGCTAGACTAGAAATCTTGATCCGTAATTGTCTTGAATTTCTAATCCTTAGTAGCTAAATTGTGATCAGAGATTGCAATTGGAGAATACAACCTAAGTTAAATAATCCGAGCTTGTGTGTTATTGCTTAGATCAACCTATCTTTCTTATCGTAATGCATCCATTGAATTAAATTTAGAGAGCTTGTTCTAGGTTGTTTAATGGATAGAGATTAAATAAAGAGCCTGTTTTGTTTAACAACACAGTAAGGAAAGATTGGGATAACAGAGCTTGTTGTTATCTACGGTTGATAATTTCAATGGTGTAATTGGATGACAATTCTACAATTAATTCGCAAATCCATATCTTATGGTAGAGAAGGATCCCTTAACCAGGTTTCTCTCATTGATTTTTCAATCTGTTTAAATTTGATTGTGTTATTCTTTACTTACATTAATATTTCATCTAGTTAATCAATCAACAAAACCCCCCTCATTTAGTTTATTGTTGCTTTCGAATAACAAATTCAATTAGAATCAATCCTCGTGTGAACGATATCTTACTCATCACTTTATTACTTGTGCGACTAGTATACTTGCTAGTTTCGAACGCATCAAGTTTTTGGCGCCATTGCCGGGGATTGATTTTCTAATCGATTTGTTACTTTGTTTTCATTGTTGATTCGTGTTTTTTATGTTTTTCTTTTTTGATTGTTTGTGTTTAGGCGACGTGGCAGTAAACTTTCAACAATTCAGCATCGGATTTGAGCCACAACTACCATGGAGAGTAAATGAGGTAAGCACTCCGAACATTGAACAACAACTTTGTGAACTTACCTCTCTTGTAAAAAAAATGGTTGTAGGACATATACAGCAATGTTATGCATGTGGAGTATGTTTTGCCATGGACCATCCAACCAACATATGTCCAACTTTACAAGAAAGAGATACAGAACAAGCCAATGCCATGGGTGGATTTCCAGGACAGCCAAGGCAAAGGTATGACCTTTTCTCCAATACTTACAATGCTGGATGGAGAGATCACCCTAATTTAAGATATGGGAATCATCAACCAATTGCCCCAAATGCCATACCAAATCGAGCACCAGGTTTCAATCAACCAAGGGTGCAGCAACCATTTCAAGCATAACCACAACCAGCTCCACAAAATTCAGGTATGTCTCTTCAGGATATTGTTAAAGCACTTGCCACTAACACAATACAATTTCAGCAGGAAACTAGGGCAAGTATCCAAAACCTGGAAAATCAAATGGGACAATTGGCCACTAACATGAGCAAATTTGAGAGTCAAAGCTCAGGAAAATTGCTTTCTCAGCCGATGATCAATCCAAGAGAGAATGTTAGTGCTATAATTTTGAGGAGTGGAAAGCAATTAGACATTCCACCAAAGAAATCACAAACTGATGAAGGGGATGCCACCACTTCCACTATGAATAAAACATCATCTTCTAAGGTAAATCTTGAAACTCCCATTCCTTCTTATGTTACTCCTCCACCTTTTCCTAGCAGATTTGCAAAATCAAAGAAGAAGAAACAAGAGAGGGAAATCTTGGAGACTTTTTGCAAGATCGAGGTAAATGATACCACTTCTATCTGGATGCTATCCAGCCAAGTACCTTGTTGTACAAACTTTCTCAAGGAGTTATGCACCAACAAGAGAAAGTTGAAGGGAAATGAGAAAGTAAGTGTGGGGGAAAATGTTTCAGCTATACTACAAAGAAAAATTCCTCCGAAATGCAAAGATCCAGGTACGTTCACCATTCATGCACCATTGTAATGAAAAACCATTTTGAAAAGCTATTTGATGCGTTCGAAACTAGCAAGTATACTAGTCCACAAGTAATAAAGTGATAAGTAAGATATCGTTCCCACGAGGATTGATTCTAATTGAATTTGTTATTTCCAGCAACATAAACTAAACAGGGGGGGGATTTTTGTTGAATGCTTTACTAAATGAAATAAGAATGCAAGTAAAGAATAACAAAACAGAAAGTAAATTTGAATGAAAAATCAATGGGAGAAAGCTGGTTAAGGGATCCTTCTCTACCACAAGATA
>SNVD02008531.1:0-10793 GCA_013180625.2 Boswellia sacra
TTGCTCATGCTAGTAACCAATTGTCCCATTTGATTTGCGAGGTTTTGGATACTTGCCCCAGTTTCCTGCTGGAATTGCATTGTGTAGTGGCAAGTGCATTAACAATATCCTGGAGTGACATACCTGAGTTTTCTGGAGCTGGTTGTGGTGCTGGTTGTGGCATTGGTGGTGGTTGCATTTGAAATGGTTGCTGCACTCTAGGTTGATTGAAACCTTGTTGCCGATTTGGTATCACATTTGGAGTGATTGGTTGATGATTCCAGTAACTGAAATTATGTTGATCTTCCCATCCAGCATTGTAAGTGCTAGAGAAAGGATCATACCATTGGCTCGTTTGTCCTGGAAATCCACCAATGGCATTGGCTTGTTCCATATATTCTTCTTGTAAAGTTGGATACATGTCGATTGGATGCTCCATCGTAGAATATATCCCACATTCATAAGATTTTTGCATATGTCCTACAGCCATGTTTTCCACAAGAGTAGTTAGCTCAGAAAGTTGTTGTTCAATGTTCGGAGTGCTTACCTCATTTACTCTCCATTGTACTTTTGGCTCAAATCCGCTACTGAATTGATAGAAGTTTACTGCCATGTTGTCTAAACACAAACAATCAGAAAAGAAAAACAAAGAAAATATGAATCAATAATGAAAACAAAATAACAAATCGATTAGAAAATCAATCCCCGGCAACGGCGCCAAAACTTGATGCGTTCGAAACTAGCAAGTATACTAGTCGCACAAGTAATAAAGTGATAAGTAAGATATCGTTTCCACGAGGATTGATTCTAATTGAATTTGTTATTTCCAGCAACAATTAACTAAATGGGGGGGTTTTGTTGAGTGATTAACTAAATGAAATAAGAATGCAAATTAAGAATAACAAAACAGAAGTTAATTTGAATAAAAGATCAATGAGAGAAATCTGGTTAAGGGATCCTTCTCTACCACAAGATATGGATTTGCGAATTAATCGTAGAATTGTCATCCAATTACAGCATTGAAATTATCAACCGTAGATAACAACAATCTCTGTTATCCCAATCTTTCCTTACTTTGTTGTTAAATAAAACAGGCTCTTTATTAAATCTCTATCCATTAAACAACCTAGAACAAGCTCTCTAAATTTAATTCAATGGATGCATTACGATAAGAAAGATAGGTTGATCTAAGCAATAAACACACAAGCTCGGATTATTTAACTTAGGTTATATTCTCCAATTGTAATCTCTGATCACAATTTTCTACTAATGATTAGAAATTCAAGACAATTACGGATCAAGATTTCTAGTCTAGCAATAAATCACAACCAGATTATATTCATTTGGCAACTCAAATACAATCAGCAAGCAATCATAAGCATTAAATATGGGAGAATACAAGCAACTTCAATTAGAGAATTAGATAACAATTCCTTACACAATCAACTTACAAAAACCATATCAGGGGCTTTGAAATCACCCTCAACCAATTCAGATTCAGTTACACATGTTTAAGAACGTGGTAAATAGAATACAACATGGAGACATTCCAGAAAATGAAAGGGAAGGGAAAAACTTAGCAAATTTGATGTAATTCTCTTTGGATTGTAGTTCTTCCTCTTTCCAAGCTTCCTTTCTCCTTCAAGAACTCCAAGAGATGAAAGAATTCCAGAGCTGAAGCCTCCACCACGTTCTCCCCTCTTCAAGTTATGAAAATAAAACCCTAAAATGTGTTTAAATCCTCTGCTACAGTGACTTGCTACAGTGTCCCGTATTATACATGCTACAGTGCTTGTGGAATTATATTTCTATACATCTCACACTGTTTTGATTACAACTTTTGGTACACTGGATGGATTTATAAACCGTAAATTTCTCCAGAAAATAGACTTCGAGAGCTTTCCAACGGTATATAATATGTCGTCGGTTTCATTGTATATCAATACAATTAAATCCGAGAACATCACTGACTAGCAGAGGTGAAAATGAAGGGTTTTACTCCATTTTTGTGCAAGTTGCTCCCAAACTCCTATAAACATCAAAACCACACAAAAACATAAAAATACCAAGGAATATAGCAAAGAAACATGGACGAATTGATAGAAAAGTAATACATAAATAGACACCTATCAAATTCCCCCACACTTAGACTTTGCTAGTCCTCGAGCAACTAAAATGATACGAAACAAAACTAACCCGAAACAGAATCAGAGAAAAATTAAAACACACCAATGCTTCAACTTGCAAATAGGCCTCAAAGATTGTACTTAATTATAACCCAAGGAAAACTTCAAAATATGCACTTGATCAAGAATTTCATCTCAAGGATTAGTTTCGCTTCACTTCAATTCCTCAAGTGTGTGTATGTAGAGCCATTCTCACCTAATCACTTGTAACCCGGATGAGTTTATGCATAAAAATGAATCATATTTAATATTGAAGATGTGTGTATAAAAGAACTCCATAGGCCTGCTTTTCAAGTCACTCTCCACTAATGTAGACATGCACAACACTAAGGATCAAGTAGGACTTTATTAAGCTTGTAACATTTGGCTTGGGTGAAGGTATGATCAAGGATAATAATTTGGCTCAAATCACGCACAAACACATAAATCATTCAAGATTATGTAGAGCTCACCCCTATAACATAACTTTATTTTAATTCACCAGGTTACTCCCCTAAACTTATTTAGAACACTCAATCTTCTTTTTGTTTCTCTCTTCTCTTCTTCTTCTTTTTTTTTTTGTAGAAAACAAAAGAAACTACACCCCCACACTTTGTTGTTTCATTCTTTTTAAGAACACCCAGGGGTATAGAACTCTTTTTCTTTTTTTTTTTTTTAACTGCAATTCCACTCCCCCACACTTAAACAATACATTGTCCTCAATGTTTAAGAACGTGGAAGATAAGTACAGGTTTTTTTTTTTACAAACATAATAAAACTCACTTGCATTGCTCATGGCACAATCCAACCTCCTCTAACTTCCCAAAACCAGAACATAGCTCAAAATGTACTTGCGAATGATTTACATGCTCATAGGTAAGGGATAAACTGTTTGGAACAAATTCAATTGAGATTAGAAAATCTTTTAGTGAGTTAACAAAGAAAAAGGTTTACAGATGCTCAAAGGGGTAACTAGGGATCAATTTTAGTCAAGGTTGGCTCTTAAGGCTCAAACGATCCAAAGATGGCCTAAATCATTTCCCGAATGTTGAACAGTCTAGGATTTCGCCTCGAGTGACCATCAAACAAGTTCTAGAATTCATTATCTGAAGAAACACTTAAATTACATAAACTTTCTCTAAGTAAACAAATAACTCAATGATAATGGCTTAGTGCTCAATGTTGCACAAGGAATCAAAGGCAAAGCAAAACCAATAAACATTTCAAGCACACAGATCCATGCATCATTTATCATTTTCCAAGAGTTATTCTTAATTCAATCATTGCTGTATCATTGGCCCATAAAATGCAAGAGAAGAGGTACGTGGCATTGTTACACCTGAGTCAAGATTGTATATTTCAACAATCTTTAGGACCAGTAGCCCGCAGACTTAAGGTTTCCAGCCTATATACCTTTATTATGAAAGAACAAAACAAGATACAAGACACTTCAAACAACATGAAATAAACAAACTGCAGATTTATGTCGAGAGAATGCGTTTCAAGGGTTAAAGAAAACCCCATATTCTGCCATTCTCAACTTTTTTTCACAAATTTTTTTAATCGAAACTGATAAAGACAGAAAACATATAACAACTTCTAAATTACATAAAACTAAACTTACTCATAAAATAACAAAGTCCAACAAGCCGGCAAACAAAAACAAGTCAGTTAGAATGGGTCTAAAAAGTTTAGAAGTTAGCCTCCTTATTCAGCCATTATAGATTAAAGAGATCCATAATGCGTTTCAAGAGGACTTAAACTTTTAAGCCACCACTCTAAAAACCAAGATTAGAAAATATTACCTGGGAGGAAAGAAACAACCTGAAAAATCTCAAAATAAATAACATGAAAAACAAAAAATAAACACAATAAAAAGAAAGCAAACAAAAACGAAGCAAACCAGCAAATAAAGATTACAGATGGAGTGTTAAATCCAGTTTACGCCTCTTATTGCCTTCTTCAAACCAATCAATCCGAGCTGTTGTTGGATCAGGCGAATAGACGAATTCTTGTAGTTTGTCAATTAACTCCCCTGCCGTTGAAGCTGTAACAAGGATTTACCTCGCTGATGGTGAGATAAAATTTTTTTCTACAGCTTGATCAAGAAAAGACAACAAACCATCAAAAAGTTATTGACATTTAACAAACCAATGGGTTTTTTATGGATGTTTAGCTGTGCCCAAGAGGTGATTTGAAATATCTCCTCTAATGTACCATAACCACCAGGCAAAGCTATAAATGCATCGGACTTAACAACCATATGTGCAATACACTCATGCATGCTAGAGACCTGTAACTCTTCCCCGATTGTATTGCCTACGATATCTCGTACAGCTAATGGTTTAGGGATAATGCCGAGAACTTTGCTCCCTCCTAGGGATGCAGCTGTCGACACACATCCTATTAACCCAAGACTACCCCCTCCGTAAATCAAATGAATACCCCTCGCAACTAATGTCCTACCAAGATCAAGAGCTGCTGTGGTAAACTCTCCATCTTTACCAAATTGCGATCCGCAAAATACGCATATATTGCGGAATCGCCGAATTGGTGTTTTCTCCATTTCTACAAGTGCTCTAATCTTGTGTAAGACACGTTAGATATTATGCTTTTCATTGCAAGACAGGTTATGGAATGACATATGAAAATATGCAGAATGTATATATACACCCATAAAACTCTCAAATTTTGACACATGGGGACATACTTTCGGTGGGGGTTGCTCGATGCAGATTTAGCGCCCCAAGATTTGAAAAAATGAGATATGCTTTCAGCAAGGTTTGACAAAACCTACACACTTGTCTCCCACGTGAAGCATGAAAAATGGAGATACACTTTCGACGGGGGTTGACAAAACCGTCACACTTGTCTCCCACGTGAAGCATGAAAAGTAGAGATAAACTTTCGGCGGAGGTTGACAAAACCTCCACACTCATCTCCACGTGTGCTTATGACATGGGGTAGTCATATGGTTTGTCAAAAAGAAAACTTGAAATTAAACAAACAAAATCAACAAACAGCAACAACACAAAAACAACATTGATAATCAGATCAAACGAAACAAGAAGAAAATAAAATTCGACAACAACAACACACATTCAAATATACAAGTAGTTGTGATTGTGGCTCACAATTTCCTCTGGTTTTACGTCCAGTAACGGCTGAAACGCCTTCTATGAGTCGGGGATTTGCTTCCCATCCAGTTTTCTTATAAACTGGCAAACAGGGTCGTTTTTAGTCAGTTTCCCTAGACTATAACACTGCAATTCATCACGATATTGTGTCCACAGATTAAGTAATTCACGCTGAACAAGTCCACAAGAATGAGACTCAAGAGTTAACAAAACATTATCCAGCGACTCATTACTCAAACCATTCTTAATAAATGAAAGTTTATCTTCTCTATTCCTGGACGCAAAACCTAATGAACGACAATTCTGGTTACAATTCCATCTAGCACATTTATAACATACTTGTAACCTTTTCGCTCTTCGCCTCTTGGCGTAGTAGCTCTTTCCTAGACCCAGCATGTATTTTGCGAGATTAATGTCCGGCTCACCGGACAATCTCACCTTGGCTTCGATAAGCCATCGGATATCCGCAGGCACATTTAAAAGCATCAATGCCCAAAGTCTAGTCATCCGTACTTTATAAATTTTAAACACAGCATTTTGAAGAAGTGAAGGGAAATATTTACGAAGGTTCGATAGAAAGATATCAGCATCCATTGAAGAAAAGAAAAGGAGAGATATTACCGATAATGCGATTGAGTTTGTTCTTCTCCCAGATATGCACGATTCAAACCTTCGAGCAATGACTTCAGCTCCCGTTTGGATGTTTCCTCAAGCTGCTGCACAAATCAAGAATTTCCACAGTGGACTAGAAAGAATCAAGAATAGATTAAAAAATACTCGAGCATGAAACCCGTTAAATATATGAACTAAAGAAGATCAAAGAAGCATAACGAATACCCAAAAGAAAGGCATGAAACCCAACAAATGCAAAGTTTGAAGAGATTGAAGAAGTTATGAAGGATACTTAGCTGAAGGCATAAAGAATGAGAAGGTCTAAAGACCACAAAGCAATGCATGATATAAGTTTACCTAGTGGGCATGCATAAGAAGGAAACCCCTATGAAGTATGAGCACTTAAGAGTGTTTCAAGTCAAAGCCCTCAGAAGAGGTTCACTAAGAGTATTAAAAATCCTAAGAAGTTGGTACACTTAAAAGTGTTTTAGAATAGGCACAAGCTCTAAGAAGAGGTACACTGAAGAGTGTTGAAAATCCTAAGAAGTAGGTGCACTTAAGATTGTTTGAAGCCCTTAGAATAGGTGCACTGAAGAGTGTTAACAAACCTAGAAAGTAGGTGCACTAAGGAGTGTTTTATCATAGCATCATAATGATGCTTTCTAGCCCTTGAGTGGGCATACTAGCCCTTGATTGGCACATCAGTCCTTGGAAGGGCACACTAGCCCTTGAGTGGGCACATCAGCCCTTAGATGGGCACATTAGCCTTTGAGTGGGCACATCTTTTAATAGGAGTGGAAAAGGAAAGATGATGTTGAGAAGTCTGACAGAATGAAATGAGGGTGAAGACATCAAGATGGAAGAAGGAAGGATGAAGTGAGAATACTTTGTCAACCTTTGTGTCTCACAAACCTCTCCAAAGTAGGAAGCAAGCTATAAACACTAGATTTTTAAGCTTGAAGATGAAATAAAGATAAATGTTAAGTAAAGAAAATGATCGAAATGCCCTTGGAAGCTAAAGAGAAAAGGGTGAGAAGGAATTGATAAAGGATCTCAAAAACTGACATATGACTTCAAAAAATTCACAGAAATTCATCTGGGAGGAATTTGATGATAAGTCATGTACCGTTGCAAAGCTACAAATGTCTAATTTTCATAGAAATTTACGAATCACAAATTAGAAATGAATTTGGAAAGTTATGTGCGATCAAACAGATGAAGGTCAGAATGGGTTGCATTGAAAAGTGACAAAATATGAAGGATTGAAGGTGAACAGCTGCTCGACAGTTTGCCAACAGCTAGCCTATTGTTAGACAGCCGACCGATGGTGCTGTTGGTCATTTATTTTCATAAATTTTCATTAAGGACCTTCCTTTTTTGTTTCTTTACTTCCTTTTTCAATCCAACCCCTCTCCTATATAAACTCCCCTCCTCTTCACTTTCCAAGAGACATTAAATCCAGAAATCCTCTCTCTCTCCCTCTAGGACACATTTGTAAGAATTCTAAGGGGTCCTTTCTAGTCCAATATTTTTTTGGGCATATAATATTTTTCTAAACTCGAAAATGGTCCATCTTGAATGCAATTCTCTCTTCTCTCTCCTCTTTTCTAGTTCATTTTTCTTACTTAGAATTTGCATGTTTAGGATTTATTTTTATGCTTAGAAGCATGTTTAGGGGCTATTTTGAATTGTTCTAACCCTTGTTTGTTTTGCAAGATGGATAAACGTGTCGAAGTAAGCCCGCTTTCCTTTCTTTATTAGAATCATGTCTAGGGGTTTATTTTCTTCGCGAATGCTTATAAACATGCTTAGGAGCACAGATCTAAAATCATACTTAGGAGCGCATGATTAGAATCATGCTAGGAGAACTTAGATTGCCTTGAAGTATGTTAGGAAATAGCATAGAATAGGTATGAATTACCTTGATTGCCGTTGAATGCTTTGGTTGAGTTAGAATAGCTTCGTTTGATTTTGATTGATTGAATTAGGCCATAAATGCCATGATTTATTACAAATAGATATGAATTATGCTAGAATAGTAATAGATAGAATTACCATGATAGATAATCAAATCTAAGTTGAAGTGCCATGATTCTAGATTATGGCCTTGCATAGAATTTTAATTAATTGATATGAATGAATGTATGAATATACAATGACTATGTTATGATTAGAATGATGCCATAAAGTGATGGTGGACTTACGTTGATGGTGAGGGACCGTTACTTAGGATAAATACTTGAACGATGCCATGAAAGAGGCTTGATAGACATTGAATAGACTCACATATGGTGGTGAGAAATTCATTATCTATCGAATCTCGATTTGAATGTTTGTATTGAACATGCATGAATATGCTTTTTATTGAATGCTTGATTTATAATGAATGCTATGAATGAATGCAATATTTGAAGTGTTAAAAGTAATTTATTTTTTATTAAAGAACACTTGATGTAATCCTATCCCCTATCCTCCATGTTTGATAGGAATTGTAACTCTATTCTCCTCTCTCTTTCTATGTATGAATGAATATTGATGCGTTCGAAACTAGCAAGTATACTAGTCGCACAAGTAATAAAGTGATAAGTAGATATCGTTCCCACGAGGATTGATTCTATTTGAATTCGTTATTTTCCAGCAACGATAAACTAAACAGGGGGGGTTTTGTTGAATGATTAACTAAATGAAATAAGAATGCAAATTAAGAATAACAAAACAGAAGTTGATTTGAATGAAAGATCAATGAGAGAAACTTGGTTAAGGGTTCTTTCTCTGCCACAAGATATGAATTTTGTGAATTAACATAGAATTGTCATCCAATTACAGCATTGAAGTTATCAACCGTAGATAACAACAAGCTCTGTTACCTCAATCTTTCCTTACTTTGTTGTTAAATAAAACAAGCTCTTTATTTAATCTCTATCCATTAAACAACCTAGAATAAGCTCTCTGAGTTTAATTCAATGGAAGCATTACGAAAAGAAAGACAGGTTGATCTAAGCAATAATCATACAGGTTCAGATTATTTAACCTAGGTTGTATTTTCTGTTAGCCCTAAGGCTACATGATAATTTTGAAGATAACAATACACATTGATTAATTGAGATTTACTAACATGTTTATTTATGTGCAAGAGTAAGATCATTGAAATAATTTTAAAATCAAGAAGAGGCTTATTAAATGAAGTGTTGAAGCTAAGGAGAAGACTACATGTTAAAGGCACCAAAGTTTAAGAGCAAGGATTAACTCAAGGAATGTGACACATGAGCAATGTTCAATCAATTGGTCATATATATCTCTAAAATTATCCAAATGACGTGATTATTGAGCTTTTGTAAAGCTTACTCAATTTATAACATTTCATATGTTTTAATGAAATTCAAATTTCAAGTGCAAGGTTATCCAAATCATCATGCAAGTTGAAAGACAAATGGAAGCAGCTGACATGAGTACCGAATACTCCTTTGGACATATCTTGAGCTAGAAAAATCAAAATGACTTGATTCTCATGGCATTGGAAAGATGACTTAATGAAGAACATTTCATATGTTTTGAAAAAATTCAAATTTCAAACAGAAGACCGACATAATTGACATGCAATTCGGTGGACTGACACAGAGAAGAAAAATCAACTCACATGAGCACCGAATGGTGTTTTGGCCATATCTTAAGATAGAGATATCCAAATGTTTTGATTCTTAATGTTTTGGAAATAATGTTCAAATATGAAGATCTTTTATGTTTTGAAGAAATTCAAATTTCAAACGGAAGGCTGACAGAATTATCATTCAATTTGGTGGACTGACACAAGAAAGAAAAATCAAGTCACATGAATACCGAATGGTGTTTTGGCCATATCTTGAGCTACAGATATCCAAATGACTTGATTCTTAATGCGTTGGAAAGCTTATTCAAACATGCAAATCTTTTATGTTTTGCATATTTTCAAATTTCAAACAGAACATTGACAAAAATGACAGACAAAATTACAATTTTTATGGTGGGCAGAAAATTTGGAGATGGTGTCTTCACTTGATTAAGTTCATCCTATTTGCCTATAAAAGGAGCCCTTCTCCCATGCATTCAACAAGAGCAAGAGAAGCATTTTATCAAGCAAAAAACAAGAGAAATATCAAGTCTAGAGAGCTTTAATATTCTTTATCTAGTCTTTGAAGAGAGTTGTACTTTAGTTGTAAAAATTTTCTTTGTTCTTGTATTGTGGTGAGAGTGAGATATTCTTGTAAAGGATAAAAAGTTATCATTGAGATAACTCTTTCCTTGGTGAGGTTGTTCATCAAGAAGAACTCTTGGTGTGGTGTTATCAAGGGTTGAAGAAAGTTGCCTTGGTGAGGTGGTTCATCTCAAGAAGAACTCTGGTGTGGTGTTTATCAAGGGTTGAAGAAAAGTTGCCTTGGTGAGGTTGTTCATCAAAGAAGAACTGCTTGGGTGGAGTTATCAAGGGTTGAAGGAAGTTGCCTGGTGAGGTTGTTCATCAAGAAGAACTCTTGGTGTGGTGTTATCAAGAGTTGGAAGAAAAAGTCTTGGTGAGGTTGTTCATCAAGCAAGTTGTAAAGATTTCTACAACTTAGTGGAAAGCTTAGCTCGTGGAGCTGGGAGCCCGTGGACGTAGGCAAGGTTTGCCGAACCACGTAAATTGAGTTTGCACTCTCTCTATCCCTTTCCTCTTTACATTACTTGCACTTGTGATTGTTCATCATTATTATTCTTTTGATTTCATCTTTGATAAATTCTAATTTCATCTTCTTCACCTTTATTTTCAAAGAAAGAGTGAACTAATTTTAATCTTTCAAGAAAAGTTTTCTAAATCCGTTTTGATAAATAAAAACCCAATTTACCCCCCCTCTTGGGTTGCCATACCTGGGTCAATAAGTGGTATCAG
>SNVD02008533.1:0-10712 GCA_013180625.2 Boswellia sacra
AGAGATTAAATAAAGAGCCTGTTTTATTTAACAACAAACTAAGGAAAGATTGGGATAACAGAGCTTGTTGTTATCTACGGTTGATAATTTCAATGGTGTAATTGGATGACAATTCTGTGATTAATTCGCAAATCCATATCTTGTGGTAGAGAATAATCCCTCAACCAGATTTCTTTCATTGTTTATCTCTCAATTGATTTAACTTTGCATTGTATTATTCTTCATTTACTTTCGATTTGAGTTTAGTTAATCAATCAACAAAACCCCCCATTTATTCTGTTTTCGCTTTCGAATAACAAATTCAATTAGAATCAATCCTCGTGGGAACGATATCTTACTCATCACTTTATTACTTTTGCGACTAGTATACTTGCTAGTTTCGAACGCATCAAGTTTTTGGCGCCGTTGCCGGGGAATTGATTTTCTAATCAATTTGTTATTCTGTTTTTAGTACTGATTCTTAATTGTTATTTCCTGATTGTTTGTATTTAAGGCTAAATCGGTCAATTTCAACTCCACCTCCAGAATTTGACCTTGCACGACATACTTCCCTCCCATCTTCTTGTAGTTCAATCAAATCTGAATCAGAAGCAATGGCGATGGAAAACGATCAGACTCTTAAGGAGTTAGCGGCTCCAATTATTGATCAACAACCGCTATGCATAAGCACCAATTTTGAGGTAGAATTTGAGCTTAAATCTGTACTAATTCGTCTCTTGCCTACATTTCATGGTTTTGCAGGAGAGGATCCTATCAAATACCTCAGAGAATTTCATGTGGTATGCTCAAGTATGAAGCCAACTGGGGTGTCTGAGGAGCAAATAAAATTGAGAGCTTTTCTTCTCCTTATGTCAGATTCGGCGAATAAGATTTGGCTATACTATCTACCATCGGGTACCATTACCACTTCGAATGAGATAAGTAGACTCTTTTAGAGAAATACCTTTCCACTTCGAAAGTTATAAACATTAAAAAAATATTAGTGGCATTCTGACAACACAATGGAGAATCACTTCATGAATATTGGAGAGATTTAGAAGGTTGCTTAGCTGGGTCCAAACGCATCAAATTATGGAGGGGGAGGGGGGGGAGGGGGGGGGGGGGATGGACTCTATTAAATATTTCTATGAGGGTCCTCCTACCAATGGAAAGGAGTATCTTTGATGCTGCTAGTGTGTAGTCCTGTTACTAAAACACCGATGTTGCCAAGACTTTTGATTATCGACATGGCAACAAAACTCCCAACAATTCACGGCCAATTTGAAGCCACAACTACAAGGATAGTAAATGAGGTAAGTACCCCGAACATTGAACGACAACTTTTTGAGCTTACCTCTCTTGTAAAAAAAAATGGCTGCAGGACATATGCATCAATCTTATGTATGTGGAGTATGTTCTACCACGGAGCATCCAACCGATATGTGTCTAACTTTGCAAGAAGGAGATCGGAACAAGCCAATGCCATTGGTGGATTTCTAGGACAACCAAGCCAAAGTTATAGTAATCATCAACCAATCACTCCAAATGCCATACCAAATCAGCCACCAGGTTTCAATCAATCAAGAGTGCAGCAATCATTTCAAGTGAAACCACAACCAGCACCACAACTAGCTCCACAAAACTCAGGTATGGATCTCCAGGACATTGTTAAAATACTTGCTACTAACACAATGCAATTTCAGCAGGAAACTAGGGCAAGTATCCAAACCCTGGAAAATCAAATGGGACAATTGGCTACTAACATGAGCAAATTCGAGAGCAAGAGCTTAGAAAAATTACCTTCTCAGACATTGATCAATCCAAGAGAGAATGCAGTGCCAATCCTTGAAAAGTGGAAAGCAATTACAAGTTCCACAAAAAAGGTCACACACTAATGAAGGGGATGACACACTTCCACCATGAATAAAACATCATCTTCTAAGGTAAATCTTAAAACTCATATTCCTTCATATGTTACTCCCCCACCTTTTCCTAGCAGATTTGCAAAATCAAAGAAAGAGGAACAAGAACAGGAAATCCTGGAAACTTTTCGCAAGCTCGAGGTAAATATACCACTTCTGGATGCTATCAATCAAGTACCTCGTTATGCAAAATTTCTCAAGGAGTTATGCACCAACAAGAGAAAGTTGAAAGGAAATGAGAAGGTAAGTGTGGGGGGAAATGTTTCAGCTGTATTGCAAAGAAAAATTCCTCCGAAATGCAAAGATCCAGGTACGTGCACCATTCCATGCACTATTGGTAATACCAAGTTTGAAAGAGCTATGTTAGATTTAGGAGCATCTATTAATGTCATGCCATATTCTATTTATGCTTCTTTTAACTCGTAGGGAAAAAAAAACAACCTTTGCGGAAACTGGTATTGTAATTCAACTTGCTGATCGTTCTAATGCATATCCCAAGGGAGTTGTGGAAGTTGTGCTTGTGCAGGTGAATCAATTGGTTTTCCCAGCAGACTTCTATGTTCTTGAAATGGAGGATGAGACATCTCTTAATCCAACACCAATTCTTTTGGGAGACCATTCTTGAAAACTGCTCGAACTAAGATTGATGTTCATGATGGCACTCTCACCATGGAATTCGATGGCGAGGTGATTCGTTTCAATATTTTTGAGACAATGAGGTATCCTAGTGACTTGCATTCTGTTTTGCAGTTGATGTTATCGATTCTTTGCCACAACAACATTTTGAGTTAACTCACAAGGATGGATTAGAAGTGGTTTTTAGTGAGCACATAGGGACAGAAAATTACAAGGAATCAAGAAGGTTGATACAAGCGTCCAAAGAAATGGAGGAAGCTGTGGCAAGCTTAGATGAGACCATACCTATAACCACAAATAGGTATGATGTTTCGTGCATTCAATTTCCTTTATCTAATGTTAAACTTCTGCCTTCTATGATGAAAGCCCCTACCTTGGAGCTTAAGCCTCTTCCAGATCATTTGAAGCATGGATTCTTGGATAAGAATGATCCTTTGCCAGTTACAATAGAAATGGGCCTTGCACGAATACAAGAAGAGAAACTCGTCCGAATACTTACAGACCACAAAACAGCTATTGGGTGGACGATTGCTAACATCCAAGGCCCAGCCATTTGCATGCACCAATTCTTGTTGGAAAAAGGATCCAAGCCCACTAGAGAAGCACAGCGGAGATTGGGCCCTGCCATGATGGAACCAATGTCGGGCTGAGGACGTTAAACCAAGCGATTATTGGGAGGCAACCCAATGTTTTTGAAAAATAAAAAAAAAAAGAAGAAAAGAAAAATAAAATGAGGTAATAATGATCGATTTTTGTGTCTCGAGGAGATTCCTTTCGTAGGCCATCAAATTGATCAGGTTTTATCTCTCTTTGACATCTGTCTTATTTGTTTTTATTTGTTTTTACTTGTTTTTGACTTTTGTTTGTTATTGTGTTGTTATCTCTTTTATGTGTCTTTGGTTTCGTTTTTGCTCTTTTCTTTTCCTTCCTTTTGTTTAATTTGATTATTTCGTACTTCGAATTCATTTGTGCAACAACTTGAGAAACATCCAAAGGGGAGCTGAAACCATTGCCCGAAGGTTTGAAACGTGCATATCTGGGAGAAGAACAAACTCAATCGCATTATCGGTAATATCTCTCCTTTTCTCTTCTTCAATGGATGCGGATATCTTTCTGTCGAACCTTCGTAAATATTTTCCTTCACTTCATCAAAATGCTGTGTTTAAAATTTATAAAGTACGGATGACTAGACTTTGAGCATTGATGCTCCTAAATGTGCCTGCTGATATCCGATGGCTTATCGAAGCCAAGTGAGATTGTCCGGTGAGCCGGACATTAATCTCGCAAAATACATGCCTGGTCTAGGAAAGAGCTACTACGCCAAGAGGCGAAGAGCGACAAGGTTACAAGTATGTTATAAATGTGCTAGATGGAATGTAACCAGACTTGTCGTTCATTAGGTTTTGCGTCCAGGAATAGAGAAGATAAACTTTCATTTATTAAGAATGGTTTGAGTAATGAGTCGCTGGATAATGTTTTTTTAACTCTCGAGTCACATTCTTGTGGACTTGTTCAGCGTGAATTGCTTAATCTATGGACACAATTTCGTGATGAATTGCAGTGTTATAGTCTAGGGAATCTGACTAAAAACGACCCGGTTTGCCAGTTTATAAGAAAACTGGATGGGAAGCAAATCCCCGACTCATAGAAGGCGTTTCAGCCGTTACTGGACGTAAAACCAGAGGCAGATGTGAGCCACAATCACAACTACTTGTATATTTGAATGTGTATGTTGTTGTCGAATTTTATTTCTTTCTTGATTTTCGTTGATCTGATATCAATGTTGTGTTGGTGTTGTTGGTGTGTTGATTTTTCTTTGTTTTAATTTCAAGTTTTCTTTTTGGACAAACCATATGACTACCCCATTGTCATACACCCCACACTGGGAGATGAGTGTGGAGGTTTTGTCAAACCTTACGCCGAAAGTAATATCTCTACTTTCAGCTTCACGTGGGAGACAAGTGTGGGAGTTTTGTCAACCCCCGCCGAAAGTGTATCTCCATTTTCCATGCTTCACGTGGGAGACAAGGGTGTAGGTTTTGTCAAACTTCGCCGAAAGCATATCTCATTTTTTCAAATCTTGGGGCGATAAATCTGCATCGAGCAACCCCCACCGAAAGTATGTCCCCACGTGTCAAAATTTGAGAGTTTTATGGGTGTATATATACATTCTGCATATTTTCATATGTCATTCCATAACCTGTCTTGCCATTGAAATGCATAATATCTAACGTGTCTTACACAAGATTAGAGCACTTGTAGAAATGGAGAAAACACCAATTCGTCGATTCCGCAATATATGCGTATTTTGCGGATCGCAATTTGGTAAAGATGGAGAGTTTACCACAGCAGCTCTTGATCTTGGTAGGACATTAGCTGCGAGGGGTATTAATTTGATTTATGGAGGGGTTAGTCTTGGGTTAATGGGGTGTGTGTCAACAGCTGCATCCCTAGGAGGGAGCAAAGTTCTCGGCATTATCCCGAAACCATTAGCTGTGCGAGATATCGTAGGCAACACAATCGGGGAAGAGTTACAAGTCTCTAGCATGCATGAGCGGATTGCACATATGATTGTTAAGTCCGATGCATTTATAGCTTTACCCGGTGGTTATGGCACATTAGAGGAGATATTTCAAATCACCTCTGGGGCACAGCTAAACATCCATAAAAAACCCATTGGTTTGTTAAATGTCAATAATTTTTTTGATGGTTTGTTGTCTTTTCTTGATCAAGCCGTAGAAAAAAATTTTATCTCACCATCAGCGAGGCAAATCCTTGTTACAGCTTCAACGGCAGGGGAGTTAATTGACAAACTACAAGAATTCGTCTATTCGCCTGATCCAACAACAGCTCGGATTGATTGGTTTGGAGAAGGCACTAAGAGGCGTAAACTGGATTTAACACTCCATCTGTAATCTCTATTTGCTGGTTTGCTTCGTTTTTGTTTGCTTTCTTTTTATTGTGTTTATTTGAAGTTTTTCATGTTATTTATTTGAGATTTTTCAGGTTGTTTCTTTCCTCCCAGGTAATATTTTCTAATCTTGGTTTTTAGAGTGGTGGCTTAAAAAGTTTAAGTCCTCTTGAAACGCATTATGGATTTCTTTAATCCATAATGACTGAATAAGGAGGCTAACTTCTAAACTTTTTAGACCCATTCTAACTAGCTTGTTTTTGTTTGCTGACCTGTTGAACTTTGTTATTTTATGAGTGAGTTTAGTTTTGCGTAATTTAGAGTTGTTATGTGTTTTTATCTTTATCAGTTTCGATTCAAAAAAACCAATTGTGGAAAAACCTGAGAATGGCAGAATATGGGGTTTTCTTAACTCTTGAAACGCATTCTCTCTCAATAAATCTGTAGTTTGTTTATTTCATGTTGTTTGAAGTGTCTTGTTCTTGTTTTGTTCTTTCATAATAAAGGTATATAGGCTGGAAACCTTAAGTCTGCGGGCTACTGGTCCTAAGGATTGTTGAAATATACAATCTTGACTCAAGTGTAACAACGCCACGTACCTCTTTTCTTGCATTTTGTGTGTCGATGATAAGATAATGATTGAATTAAAATAACTCTTGGAAAATGATAAATGATGCATGGATCTGTGTGCTTGAAATGTTTATTGGTTTTCGCTTTGCCTTTGATTCCTTGCGCAACATTGAGCACTGAGCTATTTTCACTGAGTTATTTGTTTACTTAGAGCAAGTTTATGTAATTTAAATGTTTCTTCAGATTTCAATGAATTCTAGAACTTGTTTGATGGTCACTTAAGGCGAAATCCTAGGCTGTGCAACATTGGGGAAATGATTTAGGCCATCTTGGACCGTTTGAGCCTTAATAGCCAACCTTGACAGAAATTGATCCCTAGTTACCCCTTTGAGCCTCTGTAAGCCTTTTTCTTTGTTAACTCACTAAAGATTTCCTAACCTCAAATGAATTTGTTCCAAACAGTTTATCCCTTGCCTATGAGCATGTAGATCATTCACAATTAAATTCTGAGCTATGTTCTGGTTTTGGGAAGTTAGAGGAGGTTGGGATGTATCATGAGCAATACAAGTGAGTTCCATTGTGTTTGGAAAAAAAAAAAGAAAACAGAAAAAAAAGCCAATGTGTACCTATTGTCCACGTACTTACACATTGAGGACAATGTGTTGTTTAAGTGTGGGGGAGGGGAAGTGTAATAAAAAAAAAAGAAAAAAAAGAAAAAAAGAAGAAAAAAAAAGAACAAAAGAAGAAGAATAAGAGATCTATACCCTTAATGTTCTTAAAAGAATGAAACAACAAAGTGTGGGGGTGTAGTTTTCTTTTGTTTTCTGAAAAAAAAAAAAAGATTGAGTGTTCTAAATAAGCTTGGGGGTGTAACCTGGTAAATTGAAATGAAGTTGTGTTATAGGGTTGAGCTCTACATAGTCTTGAATGATTTATGTGTTTGTGGGTGATTTGAGCCAAATTATTATCCTTTATCTTACCTTCACCCAAGCCAAACGTTACAAGCTTAATAAAGTCCTACTTGATCCTTAGTGTTGTGCATATCTACATTAGTGGAGAGTGACTTGAAAAGCAAGCCTATGGAGTTAATTTATACACACATCTTCAATATTAAATATGATTCATTTTTATGCATAAACTCATCCGGGTTACAAGTGATTAGGTGAGAATGGCTCTAAACACACACACTTGAGGAATTGAAATGAAGCGAAACTAATCTTTGAGATAAATTCTTGATCAAGTGCATTATTTTGAAGTTTTCCTTGGGTTATAATTAAGTACAATCTTTGAGGACTATTTGCAAGATGAAGAATTTGTGTGTTTTAATTTTTTGTTGATTCTGTTTCGGTTTAGTTTTATTTCATATTGTCGTAGTTGCTCGAGGACTAGCAAAGTCTAAGTGTGGGGGAATTTGATAAGAGTCTATTTATATATCATTTTCATATCAATTCGTCCATGTTTCTTTGCTATATTCCTTGGTATTTTTATGTTTTTGTGTGGTTTTGATGTTTGTAGGAGTTTTGGAGCAACTTGCACAAAAATGGAGTAAAACCCTTCATTTTCACCTCTGCTAGTCAGTGATCTTCTCGGATTTAATTGTATTGATATACAATGAACACGACGACATGTTATATACCGTTGGAAAGCTCTCGAAGTCTATTTTCTGGAGAAATTTACGGTTTATAAATCCATTCAGTGTACCAAAAGTTGTAATCAAAACAGTGTGAGAGTATAGAAATATAATTCCACAAGCACTGTAGCATGTATAATACGGGGCACTGTAGCAAGTCACTGTAGCAGAGTATTTAAACACATTTTAGGGTTTTATTTTCATAACTTGAAGAGAGGAGAACGTGGTAGAGGCTGCAGCTCTGGAATTCTTTCATCTCTTGGAGTTCTTGAAGGAGAAAGGAAGCTTGGAAGAGGAAGAACTACAATCCAAAGAGAATTACATCAAATTTGCTAAGTTTTTCCCTTCCCTTTCATTTTCTTGAATATCTCCATGTTGTATTGTATTTACCACGTTCTTAAACATGTGTAACTGAATCTGAATTGGTTGAGGGTGATTTCAAAGCCCCTGTTATGGTTTTTGTAAGTTGATTGTGTAAGGAATTGTTATCCAATTCTCTAATTGAAGTTGCTTGTATTCTCCCATATTTAATGCTTATGATTGCTTGCTGATTGTATTTGAGTGGCCAACTGAATATAATCTGGTGTGATTTATTGCTAGACTAGAAATCTTGATTCGTAATTGTCTTGAATTTCTAATCATTAGTAGCAAAATTGTGATCAGAGATTACAATTGGAGAATATAACCTAAGTTAAATAATCCGAGCTTGTTTGTTTATTGCTTAGATCAACCTATCTTTCTTATCATAATGCATCCATTGAATTAAACTCAGAGAGCTTGTTCTAGGTTGTTTAATGGATAGAGATTAAATAAAGAGCTTGTTTTGTTTAACAACAAACTAAGGAAAGATTGGGATAACAGAGCTTGTTGTTATCTACGGTTGATAACTTCAATGCTGTAATTGGATTACAATTCTATGTTAATTCACAAATTCATATCTTGTGGCAGAGAAAGAACCCTTAACCAAGTGTCTCCCATTGATTTGTCATTCAAATTTACTTTTTGTTTTGTTATTCTTTACTTGCATTCTTATTTCATTTAGTAAATCAATCAACAAAACCCCCCATTTGTTCTGTTGTGGCCGTAAAATAACAAATTCAATTAGAATCAATCCTCGTGGGAACGATATCTTACTCATCACTTTATTACTTGTGCGACTAGTATACTTGCTAGTTTCGAACGCATCAGTATTTGAATTGCATATGCTAGATTTTCCGTGGAAACAGTGGTTGTAGTTGGGGAAAGAGGAAGAGAAGCTAAAGGAAAGTGAGTCTGAGAAAAGTAGCTATTCTTTGTCTTCTCCAAAGTTGGGTGCAGACCCAATTGTGCAGAAGCTTGTTCGGGTACATTTTTATATATAAGAAACCTTGATTTTTGTTTAGTTAATGCTATTTTATTCTATAGTGAGGAAATTTAGTTCTGTAATCTATGGTTGCTCTATGATTGTGCATTAGAATTGGACTTAAGGTTTTGAGGGTTTTTTTGGCTGCTTTAAATTTCTTAAAATATACAGGCGTTATTTTGGATTTAAAGGAATTATTCATGTTCATATTTATAACTTAGACAATTCATGCTTTTGGCTATTTACTTGGCTTGTTTACTTGTAGAGTATATTTGAACTACAACTGCTTGCTTGATAAAGTTTGGGGAAGTATATGTAAACTTATAGGAATTTGGGAATTTTATGACAAGCTTCTTTTGTCACCTCTGTAAAATGATGATTATTTGTTACAAAATGATGATTATTTGTATTCTCTTGTTCAATTCCTGAAAATATTATAGAGATTGATATGTAGGTATTAGATTATCTTCTGGACATACCATAATGCTTGCCATATGAAACAGTTAGATCTATATTAATAGATTCTACAGCAATAATAATTACAAGTATTATGCTTTGATTAAAGAAGTAATAATAGCATTCAACACTTGAAATTAAACAACAAATTAAATATATTAGTTTTTAGGTTATTAATGTGATTGAAAGCCACTTCAATTTCTCTTTTGCTTTCTCAAAATTATGGGGCTTCAAGTCAGTCTGAATTTGTTTTGTTTCTATAGGGTGCTTTTTCGCGCATTACGGTCAATGTTTGTAATATATAGCTCGCTGACACACATGAAATTTGTTTCAAAATGTGAGTGTGAATACAAATCATTAATTATCTACTAGTTAGAGAAGTAGTGAGTAGTAAGTTGATCATTTAACTCATTTGCTTCTAATGTATAACTAAGGAAAGAAACCCATCTGATTATGCCTTTGACTGCCAAATATGACCATTTTTCTTGTAGTGTGTGTTTATATGCTAATATTTGATATATTTTTCAAATTTTGACTTTAATAATTTATTGCATTTAGTATAGTTCATAATTTAACATTTTCTTCCATCCAAGTTCACTTTATTTAAAAAAGTCATTGTTTTCCATCTGTTTCTCACTTTACATATATTTTTTCCTGTTTTTTATAGGTCTTTTTATGTTTGGTCAACTTGCTGGTTGGTAGAGCTTTAATTAAAGTCAATGGTTAAAAAGCTAGCTACGTTTAAGAAAACTAAACTTTAAACAAACTTGTCTTTTTGTTCATCACTTAATATTCAAAATTAATTAGGAGTTGTAAGATATTCAATAAAGATGCATGGATGATTAGCTATTCTCTCTAGTGATTTAAAGCCAATTATTATTAGTATTATTCTCTTTAGAATATTTGTCATTGAATGTACCATGAGTGTTAACTTATCATGGTGTTGCATGAATAATGGTGTTTTCATGAATTATTTGAGTGAAAAGGTATGAAATTTCTTTTATTTTTTGACCGGGTTTAAAAAAGGTTTGGTATTTTTGTCATTTGAATCTATCATGAGTGTCATTTAATGAGTTAATTTTTTCATGATTAATGGTTAGTTAGTTATCGTTCATGGTGAGGTTTTGGATCTTATTGTTGTCGTTACATGTGACCATTATCTTGACTGGTGATTCAATCTTTATTTTTGCATTTAAATATTTTGTTTGCATGTTTGGTGATAATGATGGAATCATGTCATGATGGGTTGATCTTATATATATATAA
>SNVD02008539.1:0-10805 GCA_013180625.2 Boswellia sacra
TAATAAAGTGATAAAGTAAGATATCGTTCCCACGAGGATTGATTCTAATTGAATTTGTTATTTTCCAGCAACAATAAACTAAACAGGGGGGGTTTTGTTGATGTATTAACTAAATGAAATATTAATGTAAATGCACAATAATATAACACAAAGTAAAATGGAGTGAAAAATCAATAAGAGTAACCTGGTTAAGGGATCATTCTCTGCCACAAGATATGGATTTGCGAATTAATTGTAGAATTGTTCATCTAATTACAGCATTGAAGTTATCAACCGTAGATAATAACAAGCTCTATTACCCAAATCTTTCCTTACTTTGTTGTTAAATAAAAGAAGCTCTTTATTTAATCTCTATCCATTAAAACAACCTAGAACAAGCTCTCTGAGTTTAATTCAATGGATGCATTATGATAAGAAAGATAGGTTGATCTAAGCAATAAACACACAAGCTCGGATTATTTAACTTTAGTTGTAGTCTCCAATTGTAATCTCTGATCACAATTTTGCTACTAAGGATTCGCATTCAAAGGACAATTCGATCAAGATTTCTACTCTAGCAATAGAACAACACCGATTTATATTCAATTGTCATTCCAAATACATCACAGCAAGCAATCATAAGCATTAGAATATGGGAAAATACAAGCAACTTCATATAGATTGGATAACAACTTCTTGCACAATTAACTCACAAAAACCCTATCAGGGGCTTTGAAATCACCCTCAACCAATTCAGATTCAGTTACACATGTTTAAGAACGTGGTAAATACAATACAACATGGAGACATTCAAGAAAATGAAAGGGAAGGGAAAAACTTAGCAAATTTGATGTAATTCTCTTTGGATTGTAGTTCTTCCTCTTTCCAAGCTTCCTTTATCCTTCAAGAACTCCAAGAGATGAAAGAATTCCAGAGCTGAAGCCTCCACCACGTTCTCCCCTCTTCAAGTTATCAAAATAAAACCCTAAATGTGTTTAAATACTCTGTTACAGTGTCCCGTATTATACATGCTACAGTGATGTGTGGGGAATTAACATTTCTACACTTCTTACACTGTTTTGATTACAACTTTCGATACACTGAATGGATTCATAAATCGTAAATTTCTTCAAAAAGTAGACTTCGAGAGCTTTTCAACGGTATATGATATGTCATCGGGTTCATTGTATATCAATACAATTAAATCCGAGAAGATGGTTGACTAGCAGAGGTGAACATGAAGGGTTTTACTCCATTTTTGTGCAAGTTGCTCCAAAACTCCTACAAACATCAAAACCACACAAAATCATAAAAATACCAAGGAATATAGCCAAGAAACATGGACGAATTGATATGAAAATGATATATAAAATAGACACTTATCATCCGGTGAGCCGGGACATTAATCTCTCAAAAATACATGCCTGGTCTAGGAAAAAGCTACTACGCCAAGAGGCGAAGAGCGAAAAGGTTACAAGTATGTTATAAATGTGCTAGATGGAATTTTAACCAGACTTGTCGTTTATTAGGTTTTGTGTCCAGGAATAGAGAAGATAAACTTTCGTTTATTAAGAATGGTTTTGAGTAATGAGTCGCTGGATAATGTTTTATTAACTCTTGAGTCGCATTCTTGTGGACTTGTTCAGCGTGAATTGCTTAATATATGGACACAATTTCGTGATGAATTGCAGTGTTATAGTCTAGGGAATCTGACTAAAAACGACCCTGTTTGCCAGTTTATAAGAAAACTGGATGGAAAGCAAATCCCTGACTCATAGAAGGCGTTTCAGCCGTTACTGGACGTAAAACCAGAGGAAGATGTGAGCCACAAACACAACTACTTGTATCTTTGAATGTGTGTTGTTGTTGTAGAATTTTTTTTCTTGTTTCGTTTGATCTGTTATCAATGTTGTTTTTGTGTTGTTGTTGTTTGTTGATTTTGTTTGTTTTAATTTCAAGTTTTCTTTTTGACAAACCATATGACTACCCTATGGCATAAGTACACGTGGGAGACAAGTGTGGAGGTTTTGTCACCCTCCACCGAAAGTGTATCTCCATTTTTTTAGTTCACGTGGGAGGACAAGTGTCGGGGGGTTTTGTCAAACCCCCGCGAAAGTGTATCACCATTTTCCATGCTTACGTGGGAGGACAGTGTTGGAGGTTGTTGTCAAACCGCGCCGAAAGCATATTCATTTTTTCAAATTCCTTGGGTGGCGATAAATCTGCATCGAGCAAACCCCCACCGAAAGTAGTCCCCCATGTGTCACAATTTGAGAGTTTTAGGGTGTATATATACATTCTGCATATTTCATATGTCATGCCATAACCTGTCTTGCAATTGAAAAGCATAATACTCTACGTCAGTCTTACACAAGATTAGAGCACTTGTAGAGACAATGGAGAAAACACCCAATCGGCATTCCGCAATATATGCGTATTTTGTGGATCGCAATTTGGTAAAGATGGAGAGTTTACACCAGCAGCTCTTGATCTTGGGAGGACATTAGCTGCGAGGGGTATTCATTTGATTTATGGAGGGGGTAGTCTTGGGCTAATGGCGTGTGTGTCAACAGCTGCATCCTAGGAGGGAGCAAAGTTCTCGGCATTATCCCTAAACCATTAGCTGTACGAGATATCGTAGGCAACACAATCGGGGAAGTAAGAGTTACAGGTCTCTAGTATGCATGAGGCTGTATTGCACATATGGTTGTAAGTCCCGATGCATTTCTAGCTTTGCCGGGTGGTTATTGTAACATTAGAGGAGAGTTTCAAATCAACCTTGGGCACAGCTCTAAACATACATCGGAAACCAATGGTTTGTTAAATGTTAATAATTTTTTGAGGTTTGTTGTCTTATCTTTGACCTCCCCCCAAGCTTGTAGAAAAAATTTCATCTCACCGTCAGCAAGGCAAATGCTGGTTACAGCTTTCAAACTGCAGGAGAGTTAATTGACAAACTACAAGCATCGTCTATTCACTGATCCAAACAATGGCTGGATATAAATGGTTTGGGAGAAGGCAAACAACGGCGTTCAAACTGGATTTAAAACCTCAATCTGTATCTCTATTGCTGGTTTGCTTTCGGTTTTTGTTTGCTTTCTTTTTATTGTGTTTATTTGAGAGTTTTCATGTTATTTCTTTTTAGCTTTTTCAGGTTATTTCTTTCATCCCAGGTAATATTTTCTAATCTCGGTTGTTAGAGTGGTGGCTTAAAAAGTTCAAGTTCTCTTGAAACGCATTCTGGATCTCTTCAATCCATAATGGCTGAATACGGAGGCTAACTTCTAAACCTGTCTCTTATACACATCTAGATGTGTATAAGAGACAGGTGTTTGTTGATTTGTTGGACTTTATTATTTTCTGAGTAAGTTTAGTTTTATGTAATTCCGAGTTGTTGTGTGTTTTTGTCTTTATCAGTTTCGATTCAAAAAAAAAACATTGTGAAAAAACCTGAGAATGGCAGAATATGGGGTTTTCTTAACTCTTGAAACGCATTCTCTCTCAATAAATCTGTAGTTTGTTTATTTCATGTTGTTTGAAGTGTCATGTTTCTTGTTTTGTTCTTTCATAATAAAGGTACATAGGCTGGAAACCTTAAGTCTGCGGGCTACTGGTCCTAAGGATTGTTGAAATATACAATCTTGACTCAGGTGTAACAACGCCACGTACCTCTTTTATTGCATTTTGTGGGTTGATGATAAGATAATGATTGAATTAAGAATAACTCTTGGAAAATGATAAATTATGCATGGATCTGTGTGCTAGAAATGTTTATTGGTTTTCGCTTTGCTTTTGATTCCTTGCGCAACATTGAGCACTGAGCTATTACACTGAGTTATTTGTTCACTTAGAGAAAGTTTATGTAATTTAAATGTTTCTTTAGATTTCAATGAATTCTAGAACTTGTTTGATGGTCACTCGAGGCGAAATCCTAGACTGTGCAACATTGGGGAAATATTTTAGGCCATCTTTGGACCGTTTGAGCCTTAATAGCCAACCTTGACTGAAATTGATCCCTAGGTACCCCTTTGAGCCTCCGTAAGCCTTTTTCTTTGTTAACTCACTAAAAGATTTCCTAACCTCAAATGAATTTGTTCCAAACAGTTTATCCCTTACCTATGAGCATATAGATCGTTCACAATTAAATCTGTCTCTTATACACATCTAGATGTGTATAAGAGACAGGGTTGGGATGTATCATGAGTAATACAAGTGAGTTCCATTGTGTTTGGAAAAAAAAAAGAAAAACAGAAAAAAAAGCCAATCTGTACCTATCGTCCACGTACTTACACATTGAGGACAATGTGTTGTTTAAGTGTGGGGGGAGGGGAAGTGTAATAAAAAAAAAAGAAAAAAAAGAAAAAAAGAAGAAAAAAAAGAACAAAAGAAGAAGAATAAGAGATCTATACCCTTAATGTTCTTAAAAAGAATGAAACAACAAAGGGTGGGGGTGTAGTTTTCTTTTGTTTTCTGAAAAAAAAAAAAAGATTGAGTGTTCTAAATAAGTTTTGGGGTGTAACCTGGTGAATTGAAATGAAGTTGTGTTATAGGGTTGAGCTCTACATAGTCTTGAATGATTTATGTGTTTGTGGGTGATTTGAGCCAAATTATTATCCTTTATCATACCTTCACCCAAGCCAAACGTTACAAGCTTAATAAAGTCCTACATGATACTTGGTGTTGTGCATGTCTACATTAGTGGAGAGTGACTTGAAAAGCAGGCCTATGGAGTTCATGTATACACACATCTTCAATATTAAATATGATTCATTTTTATGCATAAACTCATCCGGGTTGCAAGTGATTAGGTGAGAATGGCTCTACACACACACACTTGAGGAATTGAAGTGAAGCGAAACTAATCCTTGAGATGAAAGTCTTGATCAAGTGCCTTATTTTGAAGTTTTCCTTGGGTTATAATTAAGTACAATCTTTGAGGCCTATTTGCAAGATGAAGCATTTGTGTATTTTAATTTTTTTGTTGATTCTGTTTCGGTTTAGTTTTATTTCATATTGTGGTAGTTGCTCGAGGACTAGCAAAGTCTAAGTGTGGGGGAATTTGATAAGTGTCTATTTATATATCATTTTCATATCAATTCGTCCATGTTTCTTTGCTATATTCCTTGGTATTTTTATGTTTTTGTGTGGTTTGATGTTTGTAGGAGTTTTGGAGCAACTTGCACAAAAATGGAGTAAAACCCTTCATTTTCACCTCTGCTAGTCAACCATCTTCTCGGATTTAATTGTATTGATATACAATGAACCCGATGACATATCATATACCGTTGAAAAACTCTCGAAGTCTACTTTTTGGAGAAATTTACGGTTTATGAATCCATTCAGTGTACCGAAAGTTGTAATCCAAACAGTGTGAGAAGTGTAGAAATGTAATTCCACACATCACTGTAGCATGTATAATACGGGACACTGTAGCACGTTACTGTAGCAGAGTATTTAAAAACATTTTAGGGTTTTATTTTGATAACTTGAAGAGGGGAGAACGTGGTGGAGGCTGCAGCTCTGGAATTCTTTCATCTCCTGGAGTTCTTGAAGGAGAAAGGAAGCTTGGAAAGAGGAAGAACTACAATCCAAAGAGAATTACATCAAATTTGCTAAGTTTTTCCCTTCCCTTTCATTTTCTGGAATGTCTCCATGTTGTATTGTATTTACACGTTCTTAAACATGTGTAACTGAATCTGAATTGGTTGAGGGTGATTTCAAAGCCCCTGATATGTTTTTGTAAGTTGATTGTGTAAGGAATTGTTATCCAATTCTCTAATTGAAGTTGCTTGTATTCTCCCATATTTAATGCTTATGATTGCTTGCTGATTGTATTTGAGTGGACAAATGAATATAATCTGGTTGTGATTTATTGCTAGACTAGAAATCTTGATCCGTAATTGTCTTGAAATTCTAATCATTAATAGCAAAATTGTGATCAGAGATTACAATTGGAGAATATAACCTAAGTTAAATAATCCGAGCTTGTGTGTTTATTGCTTAGACCAACTTATCTTTCTTATCATAATGCATCCATTGAATTAAACTCAGAGAGCTTGTTCTAGGTTATTTAATGGATAGAGATTAAATAAAGAGCTTGTGTATTTCACTTTATCAAACAAAAATCACACAAAAGTAAGAAAAAGATTTGACAGGTAATAATAGCGAGCTTGTTATTATCTAAGGTTGATAACTTCAATGCTGTAATTAGATGACAATTCTACAATTAATTCGCAAATACATATCTTGTGATAGAGAAGGATCCCTTAACCAGCTTTCTCCCATTGATTTTTCATTCAAATTTACTTTCTGTTTTGTTATTCTTTACTTGCATTCTTATTTCATTTAGTAAAGCATTCAACAAAAATCCCCCCCTGTTTTAGTTTATTGTTGCTGGAAATAACAAATTCAATTAGAATCAATCCTCGTGGGAACGATATCTTACTTATCACTTTATACTTGTGCGACTAGTATACTTGCTAGTTTCAAACGCATCAAGCACCGCATGAATATCATATACCGTTGAAAAGCTCTCGAAGTCTGCTTTTTGGAGAAATTTACGGTTTATGAATCCATTCAGTGTACCAAAAGGTGTAATCAAAACAGTGTAAGAAGTGTAGAAATGTAATTCCACACATCACTGTAGCATGTATAATACGGGACACTGTAGCAGGTTACTGTAGCAGAGTATTTAAACACAGTTTAGGGTTTTATTTTGATAAGGGAAGAGGGGAGAACGTGGTGGAGGCTGCAGCTCTGGAATTCTTTCATCTCCTGGAGTTCTTGAAGGAGAAAAGAAGATTGGAAAGAGGAAGAACTACAATCCAAAGAGAATTACATCAAATTTGCTAAGTTTTTCCCTTCCCTTTCATTTTTTGGAATGTCTCCATGTTGTATTGTATTTACCACGTTCTTAAACATGTGTAACTGAATCTGAATTGGTTGAGGTTGATTTCAAAGCCCCTGATATGGTTTTTGTAAGTTGATTGTGCAAGAAGTTGTTATCCAATTCTCTAATTGAAGTTGCTTGTTTTTTCCCATGTCTATTGCTTATGATTGCTTGCTGGATTGTATTTGGGTGGCCAACTGAATATAATCTGGATATTGTCTATTGCTAGACTAGAAATCTTGATCCGTATTTGTCTTGAATTTCTAATCCTTAGTAGCAAAATTGTGATCAGAGATTGCAATTGGAGAATACAACCTAAGTTAAATAATCCGAGCTTGTGTGTTTATTGCTTAGATCAACCTATCTTTCCTGTCTCTTATACACATCTAGATGTGTATAAGAGACAGGTTTAATGGATAAAGATTAAATAAAGAGCTTGTTTTATTTAACAACAAAGTAAGGAAAAATTGGGATAACAGAGCTTGTTGTTATCTACGGTTGATAACTTCAATGCTGTAATTGGATTACAATTCTATGTTAATTCACAAATTCATATCTTGTGGCAGAGAATGAACTCTTAACCAAGTGTCTTCCATTGATTTTTCATTCAAATTTACTTTCTGTTTTGTTATTCTTTACTTGCATTCTTATTTCATTTAGTAAATCATTCAACAAAAATCCCCCCTGTTTAGTTTATTGTTGCTGAAAATAACAAATTCAATTAGAATCAATCCTCGTGGGAACGATATCTTACTTCTCACTTTATTACTTGTGCGACTAGTATACTTGCTAGTTTCGAACGCATCAAGTTTTTGGCGCCGTTGCCGGGGATTGATTTTCTAATCGATTTGTTATTTTGTTTTCATTCTTGATTTGTGTTTTTTTTTTGTTTTTCTTTTCTGCTTGTTTGTGTTTAGGCGACATGGCAGTAAACTTCCAACAATTCAGCATCGGATTTGAGCCACAACTACATGGAGAGTAAATGAGGTGAGCACTCCGAACTTGACAACACTTTCTGAGCTAACTTCTCTTGGTGAAAACAATCTGTAGAGATATTGCAGAAATCTTATGCATGGGGGGTATTATTCTCCGTGGAGCATCAATCGACATGTATCCAACTTTACAAGAAGATATATGGAACAAGCCAATGCCATGGTGGATTTCCTGACAAAACGAGTGCAATGGTATGATCCTTTCTTTTTCTCTAGCACTTACAATGCTGGATGGGAAGCTCAACATAATTCAGTTACTGGAATTCATCAACCATCACTCACATGTGATACCAATCGGCCCAAATTTTCAATCAAACCTAGAGTGCAGGCAACATTTCAAATTGCACCACCACCAATTGCCACTCCAGCCATGCAACCAACTCCAGAAAACTCAGGTATGTCACTCCAGGATATTGTTAATGCACTTGCCACTAACACAATGCAATTCCAGCAGGAAACGGGGGCAAGTATCCAAAACCTGGCAAATCAAATGGGACAATTGGCCACTAGCATGAGCAAATTCGAGGGCCAAGGCTCAGAAGAAATATCTTGTCAAACGATGATCAATCCAAGAGAGAATTCTTGTGCGATAACTTTGCAAAATGAAGAGCAATTAGATGTCCTGCCAAAGAAATCACAAACTTATGAAGGAGATGACACCACTTCCACCATGAACAAAACACTGACTTCTCAGGTAAATCCTATAACTCCCATTCCTTCATATGTTTCTCCTCCACTTGTTCCGAGTAGATTTGCAAAATCGAAGGAGGAACAAGAACAAGAAATCCTGGAAACTTCTCACAAAATCGAGGTAAATATACCACTTCGGGATGCTATTGAGCAAGTACCTCGTTGTACAAAATTTCTCAAGGAGTTATGCACCAACAAGAGAAAGTTGAAGGGAAATGAAAAAGTAAGTGTGGGGGAAAATGTTTCAGCTGTATTGCAAAGAAAAATTCCTCCAAAATGCAAAGATCCAGGTACGTTCATTATTCCATGCACCCTTGGTAATACCAAGTTTGAAAGAGCTATATTAGATTTAGGAGCATCTATTAATGTCATGCCATATTCTATTTATGCTTCTTTAAATCTTGGACCTTTTGCGAAAACTGGTATTACCATTTAGTTTGCTGATCATTTTAATGCATATCGCAAAAGAGTTGTGGAAGATGTGCTTGTGCAGGTGAATCAATTGGTTTTTCCAGCAGACTTCTATGTCCTTAAAAGAGAGGATGAGACATCTCCTAATCCAACACCGATTCTTTTAGGGAGGCCATTCTCGAAAACTGCTAGAATCAAGATTGATGTTCATTATGGCACTTTGACCATAGAGTTTAATGGCAAGGTGATATGTTTTAATATTTTTGAGGAAATGAGGTACTTTAATGACTTACATTCTGTTTTTGCAGTTGACGTTATTGATTATTTGCCACAACAATGTTTTGAGTTAACTCGCAAGAATGGAGTGGATGTTGCTATTAGTGAACACATAAGGATAGAAAGTTTCAAAGAACCAAGAAAGCTGATACAAGTGTCTAAAGAAGTGGAGGAAGCTGTGACAAGCTTGGATGAAACTATAGCTATCATCACAAATAGGTATGATGTTTCGTACATTGAATTGCCTTTATCTAATGAGAAACTTCTTCCTTCTGTGATGAAAGCCAATACCTTGGAGCTTAAGTCACTTCCAGATCATTTGAATTATGGATTCTTGGTGAGAATGATACTTTGCGAGTTACAATGGAAATGGGCCTTGCACGAATACAAGAAGATAAACTCGTCCGAATACTTACAGATCACAAAATAGCTATTGAGTGGACAATTTTTGAAATCCACGGCCCATCCATATGCATTGACCGTATCTTGTTAGAAGAGGGATCCAAGCCCATTAGAGAAGCACAACAGAAATTGGATCCTCCATGATGGAACCAATGTCGGGCTGAGGACGTTAAACCAAGCGCTTATTGGGAGGCAACCCAATGTTTTTGAAAAATAAATAAAAGAAAAGAAAAGGAAAATAAAATAAGGTAATAATGATCGATTTTTGTGTCTCGAGAAGATTCTTTTCGTAGGCCATCAAATTGATCAGGTTTTATCTCTCTTTGCCATCTGTCTTATTTGTTTTTATATTTCTTTTACTTGTTTTTACTTTTGTTTGTTATTGTGTTGTTATCTCTTTTATGTGTCTTTAGTTTCGTTTCTGCTCTTTTCTTTTCCTTTCTATTGTTTAATTGGATTATTTCGTACTTCGAATTCATTTGTGCAACAGCTTGAGGAAACATCCAAAGGGGAGCTGAAACCATTACCCGAAGGTTTGAAACGTGCATATCTTGGAGAAGAATAGGCTCAATCGCATTATCGGTAATATCTCTCCTTTTCTTCTCTTCAATGGATGCCGATATCTTTCTGTCGAACCTTCGTAAATATTTTCCTTCACTTCCTCAAAATGCTGTGTTTAAAATTTATAAAGTACGGATGACTAGACTTTGGGCGTTGATGCTCTTAAATGTGCCTGCTGATATCCGATGGCTTATCGAAGCCAAGGTGAGATTGTCCTGTGAGCCGGACATTAATCTCGCAAAATACATGCCTGGTCTAGGAAAGAGCTACTACGCCAAGAGGCGAAGAGCGAAAAGGTTACAAGTATGTTATAAATGTGCTAGATGGAATTGTAACCTGACTTGTCGTTCATTAGGTTTTGCGTCCAAGAATAGAGAAGGTAAACTTTCATTTATTAAGAATGGTTTGAGTAATGAGTCGCTGGATAATGTTTTGTTAACTCTCGAGTCACATTCTTGTGGACTTGTTCAGCGTGAATTGCTTAATCTATGGACACAATTTCGTGATGAATTGCAGTGTTTATAGTCTAGGGAATCTGACTAAAAACGACCCTGTTTGCCAGTTTATAAGAAAACTGGATGGAAAGCAAATCCCCGACTCATAGA
>SNVD02008540.1:0-10622 GCA_013180625.2 Boswellia sacra
CTCCTTTCCATTGGTAAGAGACCCTCATAGAAATATTTAAATAGGAGTCCATCACTAATTTGGTGGTTTGGACAGCTAGCACATAACCTTTTAAATCTCTCCCAATTTTCATGAAGTGATTCTCCATTGTGTTGTCGAATGCCACTAATATCTTTTCTAATAGTTGTAACTTTCAAGGCTGGAAAGTATTTCTCCAAAAAGAGTTTACTCATCTCATTCCAAGTGGTAATGGTACCTGGGGGTAGATAGTATAGCCAATCTTTTGCCGAATCTGCTAATGAGAATGGGAAAGCTCTCAATTTAATTTGCTCTTCAGAAATGCCGGTTGGCTTCATACTTGAGCATACCACATGAAATTCTTTGAGGTGTTTGTTCAGATCCTCTCCTGCAAAACCATGAAATGTAGGCAAGAAATGAATATTAGTCCAGATTTAAGTTCAAAATCTATCTCAAAATTGGTGCTTATGCATAGCGGTTGTTGATCAATAATTGGAGCCGCTAACTCTTTAAAAGTCTGATCGTTTTCCATCGCCATTGCTTTCGATTCAGATTTGATTGAACTGCAAGAAGATGGGAGGGAAGTATGCCATGCAAGGTCAAATTCTGGAGGTGGAGTTGAAATTGACCGATTTAGCCTTAAATTCGAGGATTGGAGAAACTCCTTAATTCTCTTAAGTCGTTGATCCGCTTCTCCCTCCGACATAAAAGCCTAAACACAAACAATCAGGAAATAACAATCAAGAATCAGTAGTAAAAACAGAATAACAAATTGATTAGAAAATCATTCCCCGGCAACGGCGCCAAAAACTTGATACTTCAAAACTACAATATACTAGTCCCAAGTATAAATGATAATTAGTATCGTCTCCCACGAGGATTGGATTCAATTGATTTGTTATTTTTCCAGGCAACAATAACTAAACAGGGGGTTTGGTTGAAGGATTGTTTTTACTATAAATAGATGCAATAAGAATACAAAAACGAAGTTAATTTGAGTAAAAATCAATGAGAGAAATCTGGTTAAGGGATCATTCTCTACACAAGATATGGATTTGCGAATTAATCGTAGAATTGTCATCCAATTACAGCATTGAAGTTATCAACCTTAGATAACAACAAGCTCTGTTATCCCAATCTTTCCTTACTTTGTTGTTAAATAAAACAAGCTCTTTATTTAATCTCTATCCATTAAACAACCTAGAACAAACTCTCTAAGTTTAATTCAATGGAAGCATTACAATAAGAAAGATAGGTTGATCTAAGCAATAATCAAACAGGTTCGGATTATTTAACCTAGTTTTTGCTATTTTTCGAATGGCAATGTACTAGTGTTGACTAGTCTATTCAGCAATAATCACCTACAGGTTCGATTCATTTAACTTAGGTTTTTTTTCAATTGCAATCTCTGATCACAATTTTGCTACTAAGGATTCAAAATTCAAGATAATTACGGATCAAGATTTCTACTCTAGCAATAGACAACAACCAGATTATATTCAGTTGGCCATTCCAAATACAATCAGCAAGCAATCATAATCATTAGATATGGGAAAATACAAGCAACTTCAATTACAGAATTGGATAACAACTTCTTACACAATCAACTCACAAAAACCATATCAAGGGCTTTGAAATCACCCTCAACCAATTCAGATTCAGTTACACATGTTCAAAAACGTGGTAAATACAATACAACATGGAGACATTCCAGAAAATGAAAGGGAAGGGAAAAACTTAGCAAATTTGATGAATATCTCTTAGGATTGTTGTTCTTCCTCTTTCCAAGCTTTCTTTCTCCTTCAAGAGCTCTAAGAAATGAAAGAAATCCAGAGCTGCAACCTCTACCACATTCTCCCCTCTTCAAGTTATGAAAATAAAACCCTAAAATGTGTTTATATACTCTATTATAGTAACTTGCTACAGTGCCCCGTATTTAATAACATGCTACAGTTATATGTGGATTTACAAATATACACTTCTCATACCATTTTTATCACAACTTTCGGTACACTACATAAATTCGTGAACCGTAAATTTCTCCAAAAAATAGACTTCGAGAGTTTTTCAATGGTATATAGCATGTTATCTGGTTAATTGTATATCGATACAATCAACTCCGAGAAATTGGTTGATTAGCAGAGGTGAAAATGAAGGGTTTTACCCCAATTTTGTGCAAGTTCCTCCAAAACTCCTACAGACATCAAACCACACAAAAACATAAAAATACCAAGGAATATAGCAAAGAAACATAGACGGAATTGATATGAAATGATATATAAATAGACACCTATCAGTACTAAAATGAATCTTATATGAAAAAAGTTTTTTCTTTATTTCAACTCTATGTATAAAGCTTGGATTTCGAAAGATGATTGTCTACAAGGAGTATTCGGATAGGGTGGATTTAACTTAGAATTTGCAACTACCCAATGTAACAACTCAAGTCTCATGAAATGCCCTTGCAATCTTCAACGTTTTGGCCTTCCACACTGATAAGTGTCCTATTTATGATATCATTTTCATTCAATTCGTCCATCTTCTTTCTATATTCCTTGGTATTTTTATGTTTTTGTGTGGTTTTGATGTTTGTAGGAGTTTTGGAGCAACTTGCACAAAAATGGAGTAAAACCCTTCATTTTCACCTCTGCTAATCAGCCAATTTCTCGGAGTTGATTGTATCTATATATAATTAACCGGATAACATGCTATATACCATTGAAAAGCTCTCGAAGTCTATTTTCTGGAGAAATTTACAGCTCACGAATTTATGTAGTGTATCGAAAGTTGTGATAAAAATGGTATGAGAAGTGTATATTTGTAATTCCATATATCACTGTAGCATGTTATTAAATACGGGGTACTGTAGCAAGTTACTGTAGCAGAGTATTTAAACACATTTTAGGGTTTTATTTTCATAACTTGAAGAGGGGGAAAACGTGGGATGAGGCTGCATTTCTGGATTTCTCTCATCCCTTGGAGTTCTTGAAGGAGAAAGAAGATTTTGAAAGAGGAGAAACTACAATTCCAAGAAGATTCATCTACACAGAAGATTTTCAAAGAATTTGCTAAGTTCTTTCTTTCCTTTTCAATTCTGGAATTTCTCTGTATTGTATTTGTTATTCTGATTGAATATGTGTAACTAAATCTGAATTGGTTGAGGGTGATTTCAAAGCCCTTGATATGGATTTTTTGAGTTGATTGTGTAAGAAATTGTTATCCAATTCTCTAATTGAAGTTGCTTGTATTTTCCCATATCTAATGCTTCTGATTACTTGCTGATTGTATTTGGAATGGCCAACTGAATATAATCTGGTTGTTGTCTATTGCTAGATTAGAAATCTTGATCCGTAATTGTCATGAATTTCCAATCATTGTAGCAAAATTGTGATCAGAGATTGCAATTGGAAAATACAACCTAGGTTAAATAATCCGAACTTATGTGATTATTGCTTAGATCAACCTATCTTTCTCATCGTAATGCTTCCATTGAATTAAACTCAAAGAGCTTGTTCTAGGTTGTTTAATGGATAGAGATTAAATAAAGAGCTTGTTTTATTTAACAACAAAGTAAGGAAGATTGGGATAACAGAGCTTGTTGTTATCTACGGTTAATAACTTCAATGCTGTAATTGGATTACAATTCTATGTTAATTCACAAATTCATATCTTGTGGCAGAGAATGAACTCTTAACCAAGTGTCTCTCATTGATTTTTCACTCCATTTAACTTTGCTTTGTGTTATTCTTCATTTGCTTTCGTATTAAGTTTAGTTAATCAATCACCAAAACCCCCCCTGTTTAGTTTATTATTGCTGGAAAATAACAAATTCAATTAGAATCAATCCTCGTGGGAACGATATCTACTTATCACTTTATTACTTGTGCGACTAGTATACTTACTAGTTTCGAACGTATCAAGTTTTTGGCGCCGTTGCCGGGGATTGATTTTCTAATCAATTTGTTATTTTGTTTTTACTACTGATTCTTGATTGTTATTTCCTGATTGTTTGTGTTTAGGCTTTTATGTCCAAGGGAGAAGCGGATCAACGACTTAAGAGAATTAAGGAGTTTCTCCAATCCTCGAAGTTAAGGCTAAATCGATCAATTTCATCTCCACCTCCAGAATTTGATCTTGCACGACATACTTCCCTCCCATCTTCTTGCAGTTCAATCAAATCTGAATCGGAAGCAATGGCGATGGAAACCGATCAGACTCTTAAGGAGTTAGCGGCTCCAATTATTGATCAACAACCGCTATGCATAAGCACCAATTCTGAGATAGATTTTGAACTTAAATCTGGACTGATTCATCTCTTGCCTACATTTCATGGTTTTGCAGGAGAGGATCCGAACAAACCCCTTAAAGAATTTCATGTGGTATGCTCAAGTATGAAGCCAACCGGCGTTTCTGAAGAGCAAATTAAATTGAGAGCTTTCCCATTCTCATTATCAGATTCGGCAAAAGATTGGCTATACTACCTACCACCAGGTACCATTACCACTTGGAATGAGATGAGTAAACTCTTTTTGGAAAAATACTTTCCAGCCTCGAAAGTTACAAATATTAGAAAAGATATTAGTGGCATTCGACAACACAATGGAGAATCACTTCATGAAGATTGGGAGAGATTTAAGAGGTTATGTGCTAGCTGTTCCCAGGACCATCAAATTAGTGATGGACTCCTAATTCAATCATTTTCTATGAGGGTTCTCCTATCCAGGAAAGGAGTATCATTGGATGCTGCTAGTGGTGGAGCACTAGTTAATAAAAAGCACCGAACGTGGCAAGACCGTTTGATTAGTGACATGCAACGACGAACTCCCAACATTCGCCGTCATTTGAGCCACACTACCAAAAAGAGTAATGAGGTATACCCTTCAACATTGAACACGCTTTGTGAACTTCCCTCTCTTGTCAAAAAATGGCTGTAGGACATATGCAGCAATTTATCATGTGGAGTATGTCTGCCCATTGGAACTATCCAACTGACATGTGTCCAACTTTGCAAGAAGGAGATACAGAACAAGCCAATACCATGGGTGGATTTCTGGGATAACCAAGGCAAAAGTATGACCCTTTCTCCAATACTTACAATGCTGGATGGAGAGATCACCCTGATTTAAGATATGGGAATCATCAACCAATCGTCCCAAATGCCATACCAAATCGACCACCAGGTTTTAATCAACCAAGAGTGCAGCAACCATTTCAAGCACAACCACTACCAACACCACACCCAGCACTGCAACCAGCTCCACAAAATTCAGGTATGTCTCTCCAGGATATTGTTAAAGCACTTGCCACTAACACAATGCAATTTCAGCAGGAAACTAGGGCAAGTATCCAAACCCTGGAAAGTCAAATAGGGCAATTGGCCACTAACATGAGCAAATTTGAGAGTCAAAGCTCAGGAAAATTACCTTCTCAGCCGGTGATCATCCAAGAGAGAATGCTAGTGCTGTAACTTTGAGAAGTGGGAAACAATTAGAGATTCCACCAAAGAAATCACAAACTGATGAAAGGGGATGACACCACTCTCCCACCATGAATAAAACATCATCTTCTAAGGTAAATCCTAAAACCCATATTCCTTCATATGTTACTCCTCCACCTTTTCCTAGCAGATTTGCAAAACCAAAGAAGGAGGAACAAGAGCAGGAAATCCTGGAAACTTTTTCGCAAGATCGAGGTAAATATACCACTTCTGGATGCTATCAAGCAGTGCCTCGTTATTCAAACATTTCTCAAAGAGTTATGCACCACACAAGAGAAGGTTGAAAGAAATTGAGAAGGTAAGTGTGGGGGGGGGGGTAAAATTTATCAGTCTGTATTTGGCAAAGAAACTTCCTCCGAATATGCAAAAATCCAGGTACGTTCACCAGTCCATGCACTATTGGTAATACCAAGTTTGAAAGAGCTATGTTAGAATTAGGAGCATCTATTAATGTTATGCCATATTCTATTTATGCTTCTTTGAATCTTGGACCCCTTGCGAAAACTGGTATTGTAATTCAACTTGATGATCGTTCTAATGCATATCCCAAGGGAGTTGTGGAAGATGTGCTTGTGCAGGTGAATCAATTGGTTTTTCCAGCAGACTTTTATGTTTTGGAAATGGAGGATGAGACGTCTCCCAATCCAACACCAATTCTTTTAAGGAGGCCATTCTTGAAAACTGCTCGAACTAAGATTGATGTTCATGATGGCACTCTCACCATGGAGTTTGATGGCGAGGTGATTTGTTTCAATATTTTTTAGGCAATGAGTTATCCTAGTGACTTGCATTCTGTTTTTGCAGTTGATGTTATTGATTCTTTGGCACAACAATGTTTTGATTTAACTCACAAGGATGGATTGGATGTAGCCCATTAGTGACGCACATAAGGGCAGAAAATTCCAGTAGATCGGGAAGTTGATACAAGTTCTAAAGAAGTGGATGAAGGCTGTGGCAAGCTTGGATGAGACTATACCTATCACCAACAACTAGGTTTGATGGTTCGTACATCGAATTGCCTTTATCTTAACAGAAACTTTTCTTCTGTGATGAAAGCAACTGCATTGGAGCTTAAGCCTCTTCCAATCATTTGGAAACATGTATCCCCCCCCCCCCCCCCCCCCCCCCCCCCCCCCTCTTGGGTTAGAAAGGATGAGCTTTTGCCCGTCATAATAGCCAAGGGCCTTACACCATTGCAGAAAAGAGAAACTCATCCGAGTGCTTCGAGATCACAAAACCGCCATTGGGTGGACAATTGCTGACATCAAAGGTATTAGCCCAGCCATATGCATGCACCGTATCTTATTAGAAGAAGGATCCAAGCCCACTCGAGAAGCACAGCGGAGGTTGAATCCTCCAATGATGGAAGTTGTCAAGAAAGAAATCATGAAATTGTTAGATGTGGGTGTGATTTATCCAATTTCGGACAGCAAGTGGGTGAGTCCAGTCCAAGTTGTTCCGAAGAAATCTGGTGTTACGGTGGTTAAGAATGACAATAATTAGCTAGTTCCCACTCGTATCCAAACCGGGTGGCGAGTTTGTATTGATTATCGAAAGCTCAATTCTGCAACTCGCAAGGATCACTTTCTTTGCCATTCATTGATCAAATGCTGGAGAGATTAGCAGGTCATTCTCATTATTGTTTTCTTGATGGCTATTCAGGATATAATCAGATTGTCATTGCCCCTGAGGATCAAGAAAAAACTACATTCACATGCCCATTCGGTACATTTGCCTATCGACGCATGCCATTCGGTCTTTGCAATGCCCCTGCCACTTTCCAAAGGTGTATGGTAAGTATTTTCTCTGATTATGTTTAGAACATTATTGAGGTATTTATGGATGACTTTAGTGTTTTTGGTGATTCTTTTGATAAATGCCTTGACAACCTTACCCTTATACTTCAAAGATGTATAGAAACTAACCTTGTTCTGAATTGGGAGAAATGTCATTTTATGATAGATCAGGGTATAGTTTTGGGACATGTTATTTCTGCTAAGGGTATAGAGGTTGATAAATCCAAGATAGATCTTATATGTTCCTTACCACCTCCCACAAGTGTGCGGGATATTCGTTCGTTTCTTGGTCATGCAGGTTTTTATCGTAGATTCATCACAGATTTCTCGAAGATAGCATTGCCCCTATGCAGATTATTACAGAATGATGTGGCCTTTGAATTTGATGAGAAATGCAAAAAGGCATTTGAGAAACTGAAGGAACTCTTGACTTCGGCTCCAGTAATCCAATCTCTGAATTGGAATCATCCATTCGAGATCATGTGTAATGCAAGTGATTACGCTGTGGGTGCCGTTTTGGGTCAACGAATTGGCAGAATTCCACATGCCATTTACTATACATCTCGAACTTTAAATGATGCTCAGCTTAATTATTCTACCACTGAGAAAGAGCTGCTAGCGGTTATTTTTGCTTTAGAAAAGTTTCGATCTTATTTGATTGGTACTAAAGTAACCGTTTATTCTGATCATGCAGCTTTGAGATACGTGCTCACAAAGAAAGATGCAAAACCAAGGCTTATCAGGTGGATACTCCTTTTACAGGAATTTGACTTGGAGATCAAAGATAAGAAGGGAAGTGAAAACTTAGTTGCTGACCATCTCAGTCGCATTGTCCATGACAAGGATGTACTACCATTACAAGAAAGTTTTCCGGATGAACAATTGCTGTCTCTACATGTAGCAGCCCCTTGGTATGCAGATATTGTTAATTACTTAGTTACCAAGAAGCTACCACATGACTTGACCCGAGCTCAAAGAGACAAGATCAAAAACATTGCCAAATATTACATATGGGATAATCCATACTTATGGAAGCATTGTTCTGATCAAGTGATAAGAAGGTGTGTTTCTGAATCTGAATTTAATTCAATTTTGACCTTCTGTCATTCTTATGCATGTGGCGGTCACTTCGGGCCAAAAAGAACAGCCCTGAAAGTTCTTGATTGTGGATTCTACTGGCCATCATTGTTCAAAGATGCATATCTATTTTGTAAAGCTTGTGATCGTTGTCAAAGGACAGGTAATTTAAGTGCAAAAAATCAAATGCCACAAACCCCTATACTTGTTGTTGAGATTTTTGATGTGTAGGGTATTGATTTCATGGGTCCTTTTCCTTCATCTTTTGGTAATGTTTACATTATACTTGCTGTGGATTATGTTTCTAAATGGGTAGAAGCAAAAGCTACGAGAACTAATGATTCTAAAGTTGTTGTAGATTTTGTGAAATCTAACAATTTTGCGAGATTTGGAACACCAAGAGCCATGATAAGCGATAGAGGGACACACTTCTGCAACCGATCATTTGAAGCCTTGCTCAAGAAATACACATCACTCACAAGGTGTCTACGGCATATCATCCACAAACTAGTGGTCAAGTTGAAGTTTCAAATCGGGAAGTCAAGTCCATTCTCGAGAAGACAGTGAATCCTAAAAAAAAAAAACAGAAAAAGATTGGAGCCTACGACTTAATGATGCACTTTGGGCATACCGGACTGCTTACAAGACACCTATTGGGATGTCTCCGTATAGGTTAGTCTATGGTAAGCCATGTCACCTTCCAGTAGAGCTCGAACACAAGGCATGGTGGGCAGTAAAGCTTTGTAACATGGAGATGGATGCTGCTGGAGAACAAAGAAAGCTTCAACTGCAAGAACTGGAAGAACTTAGAAATGATGCCTATGAGAATTCCAGAATTTACAGGGAGAGAACTAAGGCATTTCATGATAAAATGATCTCCAGGAAGAATTTTGAAGTGGGATAGAAAGTTCTTTTATTTCATTCTCACCTCAAGTTATTTCCAGGTAAATTACGATCTCGATGGGTTGGACCTTTTGTTATTACTAATGTTTTCCTCATGGTGCAGTGGAAATCAAAAGCTTAAAAACGGACAAAGTATTCAAGGTGAATGGGCACAGGTTTGAGCCTTTCTATGAGAATTCATTGATGCAACGGACATCCGAGGGAGTTAACCCTCTCTACGACCAGCTTATCTTGATGGTGATGGCAGTAACTGTCCAGGTTGCAAGATGTTAAACCAAGGCGCTTATTGGGAGGGCAACCCAATGTTTTTTGAAACATAAATAAAAGAGACAAAGAACAGAAGGTAGTAACGTTAAATTTTTGTGTTTACGAGGAGATTCCTCTCATGGGCCATTAATAAGTTGATCAGGTTTTATCTCTCTTTGCCATCTATCCTCGTTATTTGTTCTTTTGTTGTTTGTTTTTGACTTTCATTTGCTCTTGTGTTTTTATTTCTTTTATGTGTCTCTATTTCTTTTCTTTTCTTTTCTTTTGTTGTGTTTAATTTGATTATTCCGTGCTTCGAGTTCAGTTGTGCAACAGCTTGAGGAAACATTCAAACGGGAGTTGAAGCCATTGTTCGAAGGTTTGAAACGTGCATATCTGGGAGAAAGAACAAACATCAATCGCTTATCGGTAATATCTCTCCTTTTCTCCGTGCTGTTTCATGATGGATGCTGATATACTTTCTTTCTGTCAACCTTCATAAAATATTCCTTTCACTTCCTCACAATGCTGTGTTTTAAAATTTATAAAGTACGTAGATGGACTAGACCTGTTGGGCATTGATGCTCCTAATGTGTCTAGCGGATATCCGATGGCTTAGTGAAGTGCCAAGGTGAGATGTCGTGTCATGTGAGCCTGACACTCACTCCTCCCGCAAAATATAGGCCTGAGTCTAGGAAAAAGCCACTACCCAGAAGGCGAAGAGCGCAACGAGCTTACAAAGTATGTTACAAACATGTGCTAGATGGAATTTGTAACCAAGACTTGTCCCGTTCAATTAGGTTTTGTGTCTAGGAACAAAGAAAATAAACTTTCGTTTATTAAGAATGGTTTGAGTAATGAGTCGCTGGATAATGTTTTATTAACTCTTGAGTCACATTCTTGTGGACTTGTTCAGCGTGAATTGTTTAATCTATGGACACAATTTCGTGATGAATTGCATTATTATAGTCTAGTGAATCTGACTAAAAATGACCCTGTTTGCCAGTTTATAAGAAAACTGGATGGGAAGCAAATCCCCGACTCATAGAAGGGGTTTCAGCCGTTACTGGACATAAAACCAGAGGAAGATGTGAGCCACAATCACA
>SNVD02008544.1:0-2500 GCA_013180625.2 Boswellia sacra
CCGCTGGAGTTGCATGCCATTCCCACCCAACGCACACCCCACAGCCTGCCAGTGTGCATGGGCGAGGGGGGTGTTTGCATGGCTTGGCCCGGAGGCCCCCCAGCGGAGACTGCATCTCCCCCCTAAAGAGCTTTTTTTTGCATTGCAGCATTATCAGGGGTGGTGCACCATGGTATGTGAGCTGTCACAAGGGGCTGGACGACGGAGCGGTTGGGGGGCGTTGGGGCTGAGAATTTGCGAGGGGAGCAAGAAAAATGGGAGGAATCGATGGGAAAAGAGAGTTGGGGGTTTCGGGCGCCGTGGGGTCTTCGGAGTGAATTTTTAGAGAGAGAAAGGGCAAAATTGGAAAAGCACCCAAACGACGCCGGAGCGCGGTGAAATCTTTTTGGGGGGCTTTGGGAGTCCGAAAATGATTTTAGGTGGCGTTTGTTTGTGTTTTGGAAGCGGTTTGGCGGAAGATTTTTGAGGTTGGCACGATTCGCTGCACGTTGGCAGCCCACGTTGCAGCACATTGCTGCACATCATGCAGCATTTGCTGCCCATGGTGTGCAGCAATGTGCTGCTGCTTGGCCTGCCAGCGTGCAGCCGTGGTGCCATGAGGGGCCATTTTTCGACGTTCGCGCTCTTGGCTGATTTTTTTTTGCAAGGACACCCGAGCAAAATGCAACCGTGGCACGAATGAAAGCGAAAATTAACAAAAAAAAATAATTGAAGATTGGCAAGGTGTTTGCCCACTGCAAAAAAATTTATTGAAAAAAATGTAAAAAAAATAAAACAATGTTAGTGTAACGAAGAGAAGAGAAACGTGAAAGGAAATCGCGCTACTTAACATTTGCGTTCTCTCCAACTCAGTGGGGTTTGTGCGTGTGTCTGCAATGTCTTGGCCGATGAGTGGGTGGGTGCACGTTGGGCGCCCATGGCGCTGCCCTTGCCTGCACGGATGGCTCTGCTAACCTCCCTTGGGGGCTTGGTGTTTGCACCACGACGTGCCCCTCGTGCCTGCGTTTCTGCACGTTGGGGCCCCATGGTGCTGCCCTTGCTGCGTGACGGGTGCGGCTAAAAACCTCCATTCGGCTTGGGTGTTGCCCACGACGTGCCCCTCGTGCTGCAGTTGCTGCACGTTGGGCGCCCATGGTGCTGCCCTTGCTGCGTATATGGGTGCTGGCTAACCTCCCTTGGGGCTTGGGTTTTGCCCATGACGTACCCCTCGTGTTGCGGCTGTTGCTGAACGTTGGGCGCTCGTGGGGCTGCCCTTGCTGCATCGGTGGGGGCTGGCTAACCTCCTTTGGGGGTTGGGTGCTGCCCGTGGCGCTGCCCTTGCTGCATGGATGGGGGCTGGCTAACCTCCCTTGGGGCAACGATTGCTGCATGCATGGGCGCTGGGTGCTGCATGTGTGGGCGCTGGGTGCTGCATGCATGGGTCGCTGGGGCCTGCATGTGTGGACGCTGGGCGCTGCATGCGTGCTGCATGCATGGGCGCTGCGGGGGGGGGGGCTGCATGCTTGGGGCGCTGGGGCTGCTCGCGTGGGCGCTGCATGCGTTGGGGCGCTGGGGGCTGCCCGTCGTGGGGCGCTGGCGCTGCATTGCGTGGTGCGTGGGCGCTGCCCGCGTGGGGCGCTGGGGCGCCGCCATGGGCGCTGGCGCTGCATGCGTGCGCGCTGCTCGCGTGGGCCTGGGCGCTTGCAAATGGCGTGGGGCGCTGGTCCTGCCGCGTGGGCGCTGGGCGCTGCATGCGTGGAGGCGCCGGTCGCTGCCCGCGTGGGCGCTGGGCGCGTGCATGCGTGCGCGCTGCTCGCGTGCGCTAGGGCGCTGCATGCGTGGGGCGTTGGGCGCTGCCCGCGTGGGGCGCTGGGCGCGCCATGGGCGCTGGGCGCTGCATGCGTGCGCGCTGCTCGCGTGGGCGCTGGGCGCTGCATGCGTGGGGCGCGGGGCGCTGCCCGCGTGGGGCGCTGGGCGCGCCATGGGCGCTGGGCGCTGCATGCGTGCGCGCTGCTCGCGTGGGCGCTGGGCGCTGCATGCGTGGGGCGCTGGGCGCGCCATGGGCGCTGGGCGCTGCATGCGTGCGCGCTGCTCGCGTGGGCGCTGGGCGCTGCATGCGTGCGCGCTGGGCGCTGCATGCGTGGGGCGCTGGGCGCTGGTCGCGTGGGCGAGCCATGGGCGCTGGGCGCTGCATGCGTGGGGAGCTGGGCGCTGCTCGCGCCTGCTTGCATGGGCGCTGTGGCCTGCATGCATGGGCGCTGTTGCCTGCTTGCATGGACGCTGTGGCCTGCTTGCATGGGCGCTGTGGCCTGCATGCATGGGGCGCTGGGGCTGCATGGCTGGGCGCTGCGGGCTGCTCGCATGGCGCTGTGGCCTGCTCGTGTGGGCGCTGTGGCCTGCATGCATGGGGAGCTGGGGCTGCATGGCTGGCCGCTGCGGGGTGCATGGCTGGCCGCTGCTCGCATGGGCGCGGTGGCCTGCATGCATGGGCGCTGGGGGCTGCATGCCTGGGCGCTGTGGC